>WEKX01028687.1:104274-142111 GCA_013390025.1 Pitta sordida | reverse complement strand
GCAGCACTGCGACACCCTGTGTTGGTATCGGAGTTTCTTTCCCTTTAACATCCACCAGTCCCGGTAGAGGCAGCGCTGCCCGGGCTTTGACCGGGCTTTCAGTAACAAGGAATGGCATGTCTTGTGGCAGTGCTGCACTGGGTCTCAGCAGAGCACACAGGAGACAGACAGGAGCGGGTCAGGGACCCGGGCACGGTGCCACAGGGCTCTAAACGCCATTGTGAGCTGCAGAAACGCGTGCCCCTGCGCCATGTGCCCTCCCCACCCCAACCCCGGTGTGGCATCTGCGGGGGCTGCCCGGCCAGCACGGGCCCTATCACCGGGGTCAGGGAGGGAGGGAGGGAGGGGGAAAGCGGCGTGGGGCTTGGGCTGTGGGAGCATGCTCACTGCAGCCTGGAGAAGCCCACAGGGTGGGGGAGATGGGTGTCTCGGGTCGGTCCCAGAGGGTGGGGGAACAGAGCCCCCTTCCAGCACACAGCACTTGCCCCGCCTCGTTTGCCTCACTTTCATGGGGCAGTTTCCCCGTTCAGGGACAAGGGCAGGGTGCCACCATTGCGAGTTCCCTCCCCGCAGGGTGGGGTGAGTCCCGCCCCACAGGCACCACCCCTCAACAGAGCAGAGCGACTGCGCATGTGTCGGGCCGGGGACCTCTGCCTCGCAAATGGGCAGGGTCGTAATGCAGAGATCGCGATGTACCGGGGATTCACTGTATATAGAGGAAACACTCTGTAAATTCTTAACATATCCTGCACTGTATCCATTATTAAGATAGCCAAACTCAGAAGTTTGACAGCTTGCTTGTCTTGAGAACAAGCAGTATTAAAAAATTGGCCAAAGCTACTGTAAATACTAGGACATGCCATTTGCATTAAAAAATACATTACAATATTCTGTCCCTGTTCCATTCAAGTGACTAAAATTAATTAATTTTTGTCTTTTTGTCCAACTAAGAGTGACAGCATTCAAAACACATTATCAAAAAACCCTCTCAAGTGTTATAAGGTAAATATAAACAGGGACAGATGTGGAAATTAAAATGCAAGTCAGCCTTTAAATATTTATCAAAGGAACAGCTGAAGCCAAGCAGCTTCCTAATAAGTCTGAACAAAAGCTACTGGCCAAATTACACATGAGTTCACTGAACAGCAATATATTAAGTACACACTGTAGGTGTTACCAGAAAATATATTTTTTTGTTTTAGATAAATTTTTTATTGGCAAGAGAACTCAATCAACCTCATTGAAGATCTCTACCAAACTTTATGTCCCACAGAAGGATAACTGCTATCCTACACTGACTTGCTGCTCAATTCCTTTATACAGAAACACCTCAAACTTCGCGGGGGTTTGGGGAGTGCCGCAAAAGTAGAAATCATACAGATGCAAATAAACCATGCCCATCGCCCCACCCCCTCAGTCCCAGAGCGCTAGGGGATGTTCCCAGCACATCCTCGTGCTGTGAGACGGGACAGGGGAGCGAAGAGGATCTCTTCTGCTCCTCCCCACAGCTGGAGAATCGGGGGGAGTCGCAGTGGTGGCAAAAGCCGGGGACCCTCTGTGGCAGCGGGGATCCTGGGCCACCAGCTAACGGGGTCCCTGCATGGCCCCAAGGCGAGCAGCTGTAATAAGCTGTTGACACCGTGTTATAAACCTTCCCCAGCATGTAACCTCTCCAACACTCATAAGGNTTATAAATTCACTTAATTTCAAGTGAAAGGTGGTGAAGGGACTGAAGAGAACTATTTGAGTTTTCCTCCCAAAGGAGTGAGAACCAGATATGGCCATCTCCTATAAAGGCAGAATTAGCTTCCTTGAGCAAACCCAGAGATATCAAAAGTTAAAACCTATAACCCAGTCAGCTGCAAGCTGAGTTTCTGAAATCCAAGGGGAAAAGCTAAGCTCTCTGTTCACCCATGGAGGTCAAAATGGATACAATTTGCACACAGACATTTTGTTTAAAGCAAATATGATCAACAGAAACATTGTTTTCAAAGTCATNGAAGATGTGAAGCCATGAAATTTGAGGCTCAAAGAGGTGAGAGATTACTGACTGTATTAACCTGAGATAACTAAAGGAATACTTAACATTTAAACCCTTGGCCCGATCCAAACTTTTCAGTCTTCTCCTACTAAATTGCAAGATGTTTTTGCAGCTAAAGGGTCTGTGACAGTTGACCTCTAGGAAAAAACACTGCCCACAAGACAAAACCATTTTCCACTTGAGGGACTGCTGCCAAAACAAGTTAACTGGGAATTCTCAGTCTAACAAGCTGGGAAGACCTGTATCTTCAGATGAAGATACAATGATGAAAGATGAATTCTTTCCTTTGCTGTAGTGGCAATTTTTAAAATTTGAATAAACACACACCCTCCCAACCTCTCACCTCACCCTCAGTATCAGAATGAATCAGATTTTTATCATTTAGATTTGTGATGAGTTGACCCTAAGCACACCATCAGGCCATCAGTCACTCCTTCCCCCAAGCGAGATGGTGGAAAGACTCAGAAGAGCAAAAGTGAGAAAACTTGTGGTTGGAGATGACGACAGTTTAGNCTTTATGGAGGTTTGTTGCTGTTCCCTGAACAACAAAGAAGGGGCTTAACTGGGCAGCATAAACTCACCAATTGTGGTGTGGCTGGTGCACAAGTTAAGACTGCTATCCAAATTGTCTGGTTTGGCAAGTCCCACTTTGGGAGAAAATCAAGTATATGCCAAGTTCCTCAAAAAGCCCACAGTTCATCCCTTCTCCTTTCTTTCCAAGAACTCAGGCAAGCAGGAAGAAGAACAACAAAGCAAATATTTTACAAAAGCTCTGTTGTTGTTTTAGGAGAAAGGACTTTCAAAACA
This sequence comes from Pitta sordida, assembly GCA_013390025.1. Lineage (NCBI taxonomy): Eukaryota > Metazoa > Chordata > Aves > Passeriformes > Pittidae > Pitta > Pitta sordida. The sequence goes on along the minus strand of WEKX01028687.1, from coordinate 139,263 downwards.
GGACTGTATTTCAGGTGATAACTATTCACAAATAAAAAATGTGCCAAACTCAATAGAACAATTGTACTATGAAGGCAGTCATCTCAATTTAACATTTTTTGGATCCCAAAAGGCCTTTGAACAGCCCCAAAATCACAGATCTCGGGCAGAGAGACGCTTTAGACACATGAACACTTTTTAAGAGTCTGAACTGAATTGCTGTCTACTTCCTAAATGCTACAGAGGCTGATTTGCTTCTTACTCAAGGGCCACAAATAGCTTATATTTAGTAAGATTATGCACTGAAATGGGAGAAATCACTCTCTAAAATGTAAGACAAAAGACCTAGTAAATTATAACCCTGCTTAAAAGGGGAACAGAACAGATTACAGCAGTTTGACTATTACTCAGAACTATTTAAATTAAAGCAAAAATATTAATAGCCAACAAAGAAAATATGAATCACAAAACATCACACAATGAAATAATAATCATATAGTGACAGAACCATCCCTTATGAATCAAATGCCAGTTAAGGCAATGAAAATATATTTAAAGTGTAAGAAAAAAAGTTGCAATTCATGCATCGACATGACATGAATATAAATGTGAATACAAAAAGTATGGGTCATAAATGATTGTGTAATNGAAAAAAAAATAACAGTGCTGTTCTGGAAAGGCATTACTCAGCACCCCCCACCAGCAGAGCAATGCCAAGCCTGTCTCTGAGCAACTGCTGTTTGGTAAGACTCCTGTTTTTACTACTGAGCATGATGCTACACAGCAGGGAATATGGCATGGACTATCCCTCTAGTCATTGCAGGTTAACCAGCCTAACCATGTCCCACTTCCAGGCTTCTGCCCACCCTTAGCACTACATATCCCCCCACTACAGGGGCAGGATGAGAAACAGAGAAAGACTCTGTTCAAGTAAGAGGTGTGGCAAACACACTGGTGTACCATCAGCACTGTTTGTCACAATGCCAAAACAGAGTATCCTATGTGGTGTTATGAAGAAAATTAAAGCCGTATGAATCAAATCCAATACTTTTTTTTTAACATACCTTTTCACTGCCAGCTTTAGAAAGTCTTTCTGATGCACTACTGCTTTCAAGGCAGATTCCTTCATCGACCCCATCATCATTAGAAAAATCATTACTCATCTGGTCACTGTGACAACTGCCTTCATTTTCAGCTCCACTATCAGTGCAACTCTCAGTCTGAGGAGACTTCTTAAAAATAAAACACACATCCTAAAATTATACAACATTCTAAGTCACATGGAACAAGAAAGAGCAGTGTTTGTGAAATGTAAAAATCCAAGGTGCAAACCAAAAAAATTTCTCAAAAACCCAGAGACCCCTGTAATTCTGCACCAAGAACACTTGTTTCTGTTGGTGTCTCCAGTCCACCTCTCCACCGGTACTTCTGGGCTTTGTGTGCAACTCACTGGTAATCAGGAGGTTTCATACTTGGCAAGACTGTATTTGTTACCAACCTATTCCATGAGCTAGTTAACTTAATTGAGTAGCTGGTAGTCTAACATCAAAAAACAAACCTGTTTTTTCTGTTAATCAGAATTGATTTGACCGAAAATATTTTCAATCACAAAGATTTTTTTTTTTCTATTTCAACTTACTGGACGAGTCAAGGTATTGCAGTAAGACTGATTAGTGTTCCATTGGCTTAAAAGCACAATTTCATCGACACTATGAATGCAGCTCATTCACTACAAGTCAGTATATCCATCTCTTACCTGAACCTCTTGCCCCTGGGTAATTATTTTGATTTTCTGACAGTTGTTAATTTTATCTGAGTTCTATTCTCCCAGATCAATCTTCATTGTCATTTATCTCCCCTGCCCAGTAACACTTTGAGAGGTATCAAATTGCTTAAATGGCATAATTCATAAAACAAATGTTTATAAGGAGTCAAAAGTCCCTCTGTATGCAGATCAAGGCAGTACTCCTCTTGCACCAGTGCAAGTTAAAAAAGGTACAGAATGTTTTCAGGAATGGAATTAGAGAAATAAATTTAGTGTTCAATGCAGAAAGCAGTCCAAATGCTTTTTGGTGAATGCCATCGCACAACATGATTTTTGGTCTAAACCAGAAGAGTTAAAAGCTAGAAGATGAATGTGAAAACCAGAGTTTTAAAAAATCCCATTTTTACAATATACACTGCATTATGATTGAGAGGGGAAAAATTTATCATTAATGATCACTGGACTAACTTCAGCATTCAGGGTTTCAAAACTCTGTATCACCTCTCAAGACCAACAAAGACTCAGACAAAGGTTTCAGAATTTGCAGTGTACATAGAAGCCCTGAGACTCATGCCTTTAAAACACTGGAGTGAAGATGTAAGAAATCTTGAACAGCTTCTTCATAGAACCAGGAAATCCTGTATTGACTATAGAACATGCTTCTTTTGCAGTAAGAAAAAAACAAACACACGGACAGATTTAAAATCTTCAAATTACAGCACTGCCATGGCTAAACATCACGTAATGTAGATGAGTAATGTTAGAATGGGTTTATAAGACCAAAATTAATAAGAAACTTCAAGAAAATGAAATACTTTTCTCAGAAACCGAATACTTTACCTCATCTTCGACATCAATGAAGACACTCATGTCTAGCTCCTCAGGGAAAGTCATACGATCATTGAGTTTGATTCTATGCATAGTGGTATAATCGAAGTCAAACCTCTTCAGCTGCAATGTCAGCAGATACGGAAAATGCAAGAACCGCAGACCCTGAACGAAGCAAAGACAAGGTTTTATACTCCCATTACCAGGAGTGGTATTTACCAAAAGTAATTCCTTTGAATTATTTGGACAGTGTTTACCTTCCTTGCATCACACTTCTTCTTACATCGTTCACAAAAGTACTGATTTGGGCCATCAAGGATCTCGGGCTGAATGAAAGCATGCAGGGCTTCTTCCTAATAACAAAAAGATGTTACCCGATTTTTAAAGACTGTTTACTATGCAGGTATAAATCAGAATGATAAATTAACAATGAGATTGCAAACACAAACAAATACTTCAGTTAAATCTACTACCAATATTTGATTGGCACAAACTTTGATACAGACAAGAGTCACAAAAACATAAGAAACCAGCCTTTCTACCCAGCCCAAGGTAAACAGTCAAACCACAACTACTGTTAACTGTATCAATCCCAATTGTGTTTAATAAACTTACAACATAAAACTACATTTACTCCTGTTATCTTGCACATCACATGTAGTCATGTCTGTAGAGTCAACTGCAGTGAAAAGCAGCTTATTCTTAACCCTGCTTTGCCCCCTGTTCTCCCAGGATTTTAAGATAGTTCTTCTGCATTTCCAAAGGTTTTTTTTCCCAAGAAATATAATCCAATAGTTAGAGGCGGAAGGAGGAGCTGGCAGGAAAAAAAGGTGCTCAGTTCCTCAATGCCCTGCATGAAGATAGCCTTAGTCCCATTCCACAAAGGGTCTTATAAATTAATTCATATAAATATTATANTAACTATTCACAAATAAAAAATGTGCCAAACTCAATAGAACAATTGTACTATGAAGGCAGTCATCTCAATTTAACATTTTTTGGATCCCAAAAGGCCTTTGAACAGCCCCAAAATCACAGATCTCGGGCAGAGAGACGCTTTAGACACATGAACACTTTTTAAGAGTCTGAACTGAATTGCTGTCTACTTCCTAAATGCTACAGAGGCTGATTTGCTTCTTACTCAAGGGCCACAAATAGCTTATATTTAGTAAGATTATGCACTGAAATGGGAGAAATCACTCTCTAAAATGTAAGACAAAAGACCTAGTAAATTATAACCCTGCTTAAAAGGGGAACAGAACAGATTACAGCAGTTTGACTATTACTCAGAACTATTTAAATTAAAGCAAAAATATTAATAGCCAACAAAGAAAATATGAATCACAAAACATCACACAATGAAATAATAATCATATAGTGACAGAACCATCCCTTATGAATCAAATGCCAGTTAAGGCAATGAAAATATATTTAAAGTGTAAGAAAAAAAGTTGCAATTCATGCATCGACATGACATGAATATAAATGTGAATACAAAAAGTATGGGTCATAAATGATTGTGTAATGCTTATGTAGACTCATCTGATGTGCAATTTAACAAGGAAACATACTATAAATTTTTACATAAGGCAAAGTGATGGTGCTTCAGATCCCGGAAAATGCAATGAAGTTTTATTACATTACTCTTGTGGTTTCACTGCTTAACACACACAGTGAGCTGTGCTTTGAAAAGCCTGATTAAAACTCCAGGGAGCTCCTGAGCTTCTGAGCGGTATAAAGAGCCATGTATTGTTCAATCCTCGTATAAGGACCACTGCTGTTCCCCTGGTTCACTCATTTGTCTCCTATTCAATCTTTACACTGAAGTTAGTTCTGCTGATTAGGATGTCCTTTAATACAACTCCTATTCTATTCTACCCTGCCAGTTTACTCAGCAAAACCAGTGACAAAGCTCCTACATGCACAACCTACCACACCACACATCCCACTGCTGTGCAGCTCTACTTGAAGAGCCAATGTTACCTTTGAAATCATCTTAAAAGGGGTAACTATTGTACAGCCTTGGAGTTACTGGGCATTTCCAACCTTCTCTACACACACACTTCAAAATACACCATAAATGGACAAGCAATACGTGAGTATGACAAAAACCATTTAAACTTCTTTATAGTTCACAAAGTCAAAAGAATAATACAGGGTGAAAGAAACTTCTGGAGCACACCTGATCTTTACGCCCTGCTCAGATCAGGTCCAACTTAGAGCACATTTCTCAGGGCCTTGTCCAGCCAAGTTCTGATTATATTCAGTTTATAATATTCTAAGATTTCTATCACTTAGCATATGAAAATGCCAAAACAAACAGTTCAAACTGATAATTGTTTGGCTAGAGAGGCACTCTGACAATCTCCTCTCCACAAAAACACATTATGATCTTGTCAGCAGTTTGACAGGTATCACATTGTATCATCATCTGTGTGTAAATTCGTAAAATCTGTCAATAGGAGCAGTGAAATGTTTATGAAAAGTTACACAACAAATAGCATCTGGGCAAAACTGCTCTTGGAAAAAACTAGAAACTAACTCCCATCTCAGATTTTCAGAGTTCACCAGTTCATCACCCTGTTCAAAGAATATGTTCAACTAAAGATACAAGACCTCATTGGTACCAATCTTTCTTAAAAAATAACTATCAAATCATCCACATTCTGCCTTCAGCAGTTTTCACTTGGCAAGGACACCTAAAGCAAGTTCACAAAGAAGTCCAAATGAATTTCTGTCCAAAAAACGACTACTTGTGTACATACTTACACCCTCAAAAGATCTTGAAAACTAACAACACAACTGTACTTGCCATATCTCCAGAACACTTGTATTATTACTAGTCTTCTGGTATCAACAAACAATTTTCAATGTTTTCTACTAACATAGTTTTATCATGACTTCAAGTTCCCTGTTGCATCTACTTTTCCTGCAGCTGTTCCTCTTGCAAAGTTTTAAAGTTTTTTTTTCTACTTTAAAGCATTTCAGCTTATATCTAATGCTGCTAAATTCATGCACTGCTAAATTCATACAAGATACTAATACCTACAAAAACCAGAATTTGAGCTGCTGCTCCTGTTTACCTCCCTCAAGCTCTATGTTTTTTAACCTCTATTTCCACTGACCCTGAACAAGACCGATTCAGGGGGTTTTGACGCCATGCCCTTGAACAATGCAGACAACATAAGTAGTTTTTCAGAAATCATTTTGAGTTACACACTGACAAGATCTCAGTGCCCCAGAGCTGCCCTGATGAGTTTGCAGCTATGAAGTCTTATTACATCAACTTGGAGGATGCAGTGGGGAATCAGAAAAAAATAAACTCCAAATGCAAACTTCAAGACCACACTGAAGAATTTCCGGATTAGTTCGTATCAGGACATAAAGAAAGCATAACATTAGCCGCCCCAGTTCTTCAATGTCCCCATGTACTGAGAAGTAACACATATATATTTAATCACAAATGCAACATTTCAATTATCCACATTTCTCTGGTAGTACACAATGTCGAACAGTGGGACAACACTCTTTATAAGGCATTCTACAGATTAACCTTACGTAAGGCTCATACATCCATTCTCTCTTTTTTAGAAAGTAATGGAAAATCACTTACCTCTAACTAGAGTTCTTTGAAGGTAGTATCCTCCTTAGATCCCCTATCTTGGGTTGTGTCGCCTGCTGCAAGTTCCCTCAGGAGCTGACTAGCAAGGTCTAAAAAGTTTTACATTCCCTTCCATAAGCCCTATTAGCGCATGTGTGAATTTTGGGATCTCTCATAAATGTCCTTTTGCCTACACCTACTAATTCACCATCGTCTACGGATCAATGGAGGATACTACCTTCAGAGAATTCCATTTAGAAACAGGCGATTTTTCCCTTCTCCAAAAGCAAGTATCCTCCATATCTCCCCACTGCTGAAGACTACAAAACTAAAAATTACATCTGCTGTAGATAATACAAATGCAGGGAGGAGAATCAACTGAATGTAATTAGAGTATGAACTAAAAAAAGTTCAAAAATTGAAGCATCGATACAAGTTGTAACCATGTAAGTTTGTGTAACAAAAATCTTAAAATTATTTTCCTCAATGTCATAAATCCAGTAAATGCTGATTTACAGGAGAAATGTCAAATACTACAAGTTTTCACGTTTAAGTTCATATTTGCTCAAGTTGTCTGTGTTTTTATGAATAGACAACCTTTTTTTTTTTTTGTTTTTTAGAATTCCACTATAGACTTCTCCACTAAAGAAAAAAAATTTCCATTTGAGACACATGTACAATGCATTGTTAAATGCAGAATACAACTACACGGACTAAATAGTTCTCACTACTTTAACAGATCAGAAAAATCTCAATAATGAATAAAAATTACAACAAAAAAATTTGGTTCAGGGAATATTGCTAGAAATTACCTTTGAAAGGTGAAAAGGGAAGTCATCTGTATAAAGTATCAAACAGTATCATGACAGCTTCAATTAGCCAGATGGTTCTAAAAAAATTGACTGCAATCTTCAAAAGAATTCAAAGGACTCCAACTTGAATCCTTTTGCTGAGATCAATATCCCTCACCTTTACTACCTCTCAGATTGGTATTTAAAGTGTTAATATATGAAGTATTTTGAACCTACACTGGGGTTTTAAAATAATTCTAACAATTCTTAACAAAATTACTGTTAAGAATTATGGACTGCTAGTCCTTTAAAAATACTGCCAGCATACTGAACACATAAGGAAAAACCACTTAATATATAATGGATAAGCCAATTGAACAAGCGTTCGTTTAAAACAACATTTTCCTGAAAGGCTTGTTAGATTTATTTTTCTTTCTCACAACTCTATCCATAGTACAGGCATCCTAAGCCACAACCGTGGAATTTCACAGATTGAAATCACATTTTTTGGGGGGAGGGGTGGAAAAAGTAAACCAAAAGAACCTCCACGGAATTACTAAGCAATATACAGTATATGCTTGCCAGCATCAGTAATGCTGCAGCAAAAGTGACCACGAGCACTGAGGTATGATAGCATTTTTTAGCTTCATCAAATTGCTTGTTAAAAGCTTATGGTATTTAAGAAGTGAACTTTAAAAGGTTCAACAGTAACAAGATCATAATTAAACCAAAAATTTTAAGTCAATGTTCTGTTCTTTTACAATGCTATGAAAATTTAGCAGATGTGCCAATAAAAAGAACAACACAAATAAAACTCTATGGTCTCATAAAAAATATCTTGAGTAAATGGTGAAAATTTTATCAGGAAGGAAAGAATTGATCACTGCAGCCCTAAGGCAATAAAGTTGCATTTCCCCTCCCCTTATACATGCACCAGTAGGACTCATTGAAGGGCAAAAGAAAAAATAAAAAAACCAAACCAAAAAAACCCCCAAAACTCAAAAAGCCAAAAAAAATTAAAAATTATAAATCTTCTAGAACTTGCTAGCTGGTTCACTGCACAAAGACGAACACCCCAAGATGGAGTATCTAGGATGATACTTACCACGTAACCAATTATACCACTGTGGCATTATGTATTCTATGTGTGTATGGATGCACTATTAGGCAGCATAATAGTACACACCACGCTAGCAAACGCCTGGCTGGAGCCATAGGGCCGGATGACCAAAGGGATATCCAGGTAAGTGTCGATTCTCCAGCCTTCGTAGCCACATTCTAGACATCTTACATAGTCCTTCAGTTTGCCTTGATACAGTTGGTTTATGAGATCAGCCTGAAACAAACCACATTTCTTCAGTTTTACATGAAAATGTCTTTTTACTAAGTCTTATTTAAAATACCCTTCCCCAGCAGGAAATCCATCTCCTGGTTTCTTATTTCCCCTGTCCAAAACACACCAAATTAAGCTGCTCAAACCACATTGCATAAGCTTCACTGTGTCCTTTACAGTCACATCTTAAGAGCGACTCCAAACCATTAAATTGAAGTCTTAAAGCAAGCCTGGCCTTGCAGATATTAACAGACTGATCCTGCAGTCCAGCCTCGTGTCTCCAGAGGCACATGCAGAAGGAGGAAGGAGTATTTGCCAACCTACAAATCACAAAGCTGGCCTGCAAAAAGTTGGCCACTTATCATAATGTATCATGTGCTATGAATATGTTCCTAACTTCCCCCTAATATTAGAAGAGCTTGAGCTTCAAGGGCCCCCAGCAAAGCCTAATAAATAGTGACAGAGAGGAATCTGTCACAGGAGTTACACAACCACTTTCTGTGCTTCAAGCATCCAGAGTTCAGAATATTCCACTTTTAACTGGGGAAGGAAAGCATATGCAACAAACTCTTGGAAGTCATACATTGCAGCAAGCAAGAAAATTGGCAATTATCACAGATTTTTCAATAACCTGGTATTTAAAATTCAGTAAATGTTTTTTACTATCATCATTAAAAAAAACCAATAAATCCCTCACTACGTTACTCCACCACTGAATGAAGAAGGTTTTTACATGCTCACCTGCTCTGTTTGCTTCCATTTCTGCTCCAGGGCATCAAACATGACTCTACAAAGCTCCTGTACATCATGTTGCTGCCATGCTGTTAGAAAATGAAATTATTCTTCATTAAAACAAGAGATGTTATTAGTCCCAATACTCACTGTAGCCTGAGAATGCTTCCTAAAAAGCAATAGTTTAAGTCTGTACCTACTGTTTCCTACATTATTTGCTACTGGGCCAGTGTTCAAGTCCACAAGCCTCTCAAGTTAGGTCAGAGAAGCAAGCAGTCAGCTTACTCATAATGTCTGTGCATAAACAACAACTGTGTACATGAGCTAAATGTGCGAAAAATACAGAATATGCTGAAGTACACCGTTACAAAATAAACTGCGTCTGACTTATGTCTCACTTTGTCCTGACTCCCCAAAACGCAATTTTCAGCTCTTATCATCATGTGATACAGGAAAAATCAACAAATCCTGGGGCAAAATTACACCACACAAGTGTCAAAAAGACAAATACAGAGGTTGATTTGAAGCAGACTATAATATGGGTAATTCCGTAACTGCAACATGTACATTTGACATTTGTGATGCAAAACAGAAGGGAGTTTTGCATAAAGAGCAACTTCTTTAGAAACAATTAGCAACTGTAATGACTGTTTAATTACAAAAAATAACTTTAACAGCCTAAAACTGACAGAGGGCATTTCTCAAAAAAAAAAACCCAAAACCACTCCCAACAAAGTATCCGTTTAGGCTACTTTGTTTCCATTGTAAAAAGCGGACTCTAATATAAATTATTCTGGTATTTTTCTTCTGGGAACAGCAGTTTATGCCCCAGAGCAGCTGAACCAAATCACAGAAGTTTAATATCTGCATTTACCTTCACTACTGTCCCACCCAAAACTTCGTGTGACATCTGTTGTTTCAATCGCCCTTTTTTTACTGGTCTGCAGTAAAACAAAGAGTCTTTGAAGCTGGTAGGGGATACTCCTCTCAGGATCCTCTTCGGATTCTTCAAATTCCCATCTATTGACAACACAAGATATTTGAAAACATTACTCAAACAAGGATTTAAATCAGCATGTATTTCAAGAGGACTGCCATGTGCAGCTCCGTTTCTTGGGAAAAGCCAAATGCAATCCATTTCCATTTCTGCAGTAAATGGCAATGACATTCTTCAAATTTATAAATCTCACAAAAACAAACGGAAATTTTGAAGCCATTCACTGCACACACATAAACTGCACTTAGTAGCAAATTTAAGTTTGTTTTCAAGATTCTTTAGAAAGACTGTCTTTGCCACAACCAATAACATCTCTTATATTTTACTAAAAATCTGAAACTTTTAAGCAGATATAAATTAAAAGTCTCTCCAGCTTGACTTCAATTGTGCTTTTCAGTACCCAAACAAGGAAATTTTGACCGAAGTTCCAAAGGGTCTCCTACCAACATATACCAGCACAAATTTGAGAATAGTTTTTGATTCTTTATACTCACTTATATAATGCATTTCTAAATTCAGGAGTCATGAAAAGTGTTTGAAGAAGGCTGTTCAAGTAGCAAGTCATTGCTTGATTTACTAGCCCCACATAACCTAAAACCACAAGAAAAATATGATGGAAATAATGTATAAAGATGGGAAATCACTTTAAGAGTTAACACATTTGACAAGAAAACAACTCTGTGACAATGTTTAAGAACTGCATTCATCAGTTTTTATTTATTGTTATTTATACTATAAAAATTGAGGGAATGTTACAATTGCTCATTTCTGAGAGCAACAGAGTTATGGTTTACATAACAGAAATAATACCCCTGAACTACATGAAGCTATTTTAGTTATCACAATAATAACCAATATTTAATGCCAAATAGTGCACCAACAGGGACCTAGGTATCTAAAACACCAACACAAGACTAATAATCTAACCCCCCCACCCTTAACAGCTAAGTAAAAAATCTAATTAAACTACTAAAAATCAGGATCACTTTTAGTAGCTGAAAATGAAAATTACTTATATAAATCTTAACTGCAATTTTAAGATCTTCTCTAAAATATGCAACACAAGCAACAATTGATAAGCCAGGAGCACACACCAAAGCCCAGTGTAATAAGGAAATTAAATATGCCTATTTTTATCTGAAGTTCTTAGTAAATATTGAAAAATATAATAATCTCAGTACCATACTAGTAATCAAAAGGCAGCTACTCCACAACACAGGCATTTTCTGTGAAGAGACTGAGTTAGAACACATGTACTTTATTTATTATTCTATACAAATCATCTTTTTGGTTATATTCAACCAAAAGAAGGTATGTGGCAGATAAACTTCCTTATTTGTCAAAAAAACCCCAAACCCAACACTTTATGCTAATAGAACCCTGACTACTCAGCTGGGAACTCACGAGTAAGAAAAGGATCAATACTGTTCTTCTCTTTCTCCGGTGATACAAGAATATCATAGAAAACATAGTAGTGATGGGGGATTTTTTAAGACAGATTGTAATTTATTTAAAAAAAAAATCCTGAAGTGCTGCTATTGGGGAGCGTGCTAAAATAATTCCAAATAATTCCAATTCCGTATTGCCTTTACGGAAGAGAACACTGTACCTGTCTCTGATTTGCTCAGGACTGAAGAGTAAGAATAGCTTTGACTGACATAGTCATTGGTACATCCAATGGAGCCTTCTCTTGGAAGAGGGCCTATAAACCTCTCCTGGGCACTGTCATCTGTTGTACCTGACTCCTCCTGAAAGCACAAACACAACCACATGACACACAAGCTAGACAATACAGTTTTACTGAAGCACCTACAAGTTTGATTTCTCATGAGACAGAAGTAGAATTTACTAAACACACCACACAAATTTTTCAAAATTGCAGATACACAGTTTAATTTTAGTTCTGCCCTTCAAATTCTCAAACCCTTGAGACATTCTTCTTTCTGTTGGTGGAAGCAAGTGCCCCTTCAAATACTGTTTAACCAAATATAGCACAGTCATGCCTCAAAATTCACAGGTTACAGGTCTCCTCAGGTCCCACAAATCACCCAATTCATGAAGATAGGCATGTCATGAATATGCAAATGATCCATGCCCATCACCCTGCCCCCCCTCAGATGCTGAGGGCTGGAGGGTATTCCTGGCACCTCCGCACTCTCAGACCGGTAAGGGAAGTGAAGAGAATCCCTTCTGAGCCCTTCCTGCCTGAATCAGGGTTCCCTGCTGCCCACTGTCGCTGCGGGCAATCCCCGGCATTTGCCACTGCAGCAGTGGTGTGGTGCCAACTCCGTCCAGGGCTCACAGGGCTGCTCCTGCCCCGCTGCGGCTTGTGGGGAACTCCCCTGCCCCCTCCTCCGTCTACAATCCCATCCCCGCTCCTAGTGCGGCTGGGCTAGGATTAGCCTAACCCTAACCTAAGCTGCAGGGGGCGGGGGAGAGCAGGACCATGAGGCGCCGGGGTCCCACCATGGTCCTGGGGTGAGCAGCTGTAATAAGCTGTTGACACATTGTTATACAGTAATACCTCGCTGCATTGTGATCCCCTCCATTGCGACCTTGCCGGTTTGCAAGAAATTTTCCTGGCGTGTGACCTGTCCAACACTGATAAGTCAGTGAACGCGGGCAGTTCACAAGCGAGCGAGAGGCACGCCCGCAGGGCATGGCAGTCCCATCCCACGAGGGAGCGTCAGTGTCACCCCTCAGCAAAGCAGACGTACTGCGCACATGTCAACTGGAAGCTTTGCAGGTAATTGAATAAATTTCACTGAAAACAATCCGCGAAGAAGCAAAACCATGAAACCCGAAGTGTAAATAAGTGAGGTATGACTGTACTGTATGCATACAACGAGCAATTACGCAAGGTAGCATCTCCTATGTCTCAATTTTTCTGCACTGAAATACAGAATAAGTTTTGCAGATGTAAAAATTTCAATCCAATATTATTTAAGAAATATCCTTAAATTCTGATCTTGTGCATAATATATAATATGAGGTGTTGAGCAATATGATCTAGATTTAGATGCCAGGTTAGCTGGGGTACAGATTGGACTAGATGATCTTCAAGGTCCTTTCCAGCCTTATCTATACTGTGATACTATGATAAATATTTACCTGTGGATTTTTTTCCTTTTTCAGATAATAAAGTCCATAGCAAAGGCTAAGTAGTGCAGAACTACACTGATACAACAGCTGAGTAATAAATCTTAATATATCACTTGTCTATCCAATCCTTGATTTGAATAAATTGCAGCCAAGTGTTATCATATTTTGAGAAACAGTAAATTTCAAAAACTCTATTGTGGCAAACAGTTGCTTCTAGCAACACTTACAACTCTTCTTTCTATATATAAATATGCTTATTTATTCATTTTTCCACAAAAGTTAATGTGGAAGCAGGTAAATGCCGTTGACACTGGACTGCTGTTTCTTAGAAATCTGCCAGAGTGGCCTAATACAGGATTGGGCATAGAATTAAAGATGTATTGTTAAAGTTGATATCTGAACATATAAAAAATTAATTAATTCTACCACCTTAGAAAATTACTTGCTGTAACACATTACGTAAGTATTTGACAAGCATAAATAAAATGTGACAGCAAATCATTACTAATGGAATTGCACCTACTCAGGAGAAACCTACAGGTGTAAAACAGTTGTCTAAAAGTCAGTTGAGAGGGCTCCAAAAAATCTTATATCAGGAAATACACAGCCCAATTCTATTTCATTTTCTGATCTCACATGAGCAACACAAAGAACCTCTCTCCCCCCCAGACGATAACTTACGTAGCTTACCTGTGTTACATGAGGCTGTTCACCATCTTTGTCTGTCAAATGCAGGAAGTTCTTCTTCCCTGGCTCAAAACCAGCATCAAGAATAGTTTTGTCACTGTTCTGATCAATTGGAGTCTGCTGAAAAAGAGTACAACAAACAAAACAAAACCTGTTTTACACAGCTCCATATTCAATTAACAGATTCTGTCCACGTGCATTGCTTGGACTAGTTTCTGATACAGTTAAGATTATATGAAAGTAAAGAATTATCCATATTCATAATTAGTATTAAAATAACTTGGAAACAGCTTAAGAAACAGTACAGTTTAATGCTTAGAAGTTGGTTCATCTATTCAGGAGTCGAGACACAAGTGCCTTGTGAAAAAATACTCAGTGTCCCCTATAACTTGTAAATAATTTTTTCTGGAAAAGAAAATAATTACTTTCAGCAGGTATACACATGACCTGAAATAAATTAATATCTATTTCTTAACAAATCTTACAAAGTTTTCTATGTGTATCTACAGAAATCACATTAACTAAAACCAACACTAGTTCATAATACAGTACAGGAGTGATATTAATCGTATGTTTTAATGTAACACATTCAAATAGAAATAAGGAACATGAGGAGTCACTACACAACATACTGCTGTTGAGAAGAAAACACTTCTCAAACATGACTACAGGAAACAGATTAATTACCATGGGGATTATTATTAAAAATACATACTGATAATGAAAACTAACATGACACCTGAATGATCATATTAGTTTTCGCTTAATGATTAAATACATGTATCATTAAAGAGCAAACTTTGAGATTAAAGCTCAGCCAAATCACTCTGCTCTGGTACACCTACCCCGAAATTTCACAGGAATTAAATGAGCTTTATGCAACAGAGATCAAAGTTTTCCATACTGTACAGATTGAAGTATTTGCTGCCAAGAGGAAATAAGCAGCACTTTTGCCTTACCGTGTCTGTCACATTGTCTCCATTGCCCCACATCAATTCAAAAGATCCATTCGCGTAGCCCACTTTGGAAGCCACGTCTTCAAACAGCCTTTTGACTGGCGTGGAAGCTGGCAGGTTCAGGGTAACACGCTCATTCACTGTCTTGGAATTGGTGGTGTCCTGTATTATACACAGCACCCTGGGCTCCTCCGCTGCACTTTCCGCCTGAAATGACAGCAGACAACTCATGAGTGAAGTTAAGAACAATTTGGAGTTTAACCGAAAAATCAAAACAAGATTTCATCAATAAAACTTAGTATACTTTTACAACTTAAGGATCCTAAAACTAAGACTTGATTTTTGAAAGTAGGCCTAAGAAAATTAACCTTCCAGTCTTGAAAAACACACAAAACCAAGCTCTACTTTTACAGAAAAAGTAGGAATTTATTTGGGTGTAGAGAAACTGTTCAAGTTCCGCAGAGAATTTCAGCCAGCAAGCAGATACTAGACTGCTTCAAATCAGGAACAGACTTCAAATCATCACTTCCAGCACACATTTTGGTCTGACACAATTATAAATCCTGCTGAGGCAGAATATAATTTTTGACTTTTTGGAATGCAACTCTGAAAATTTGCAAGATTCCAAAAAATCGTGAAAGCTGACCATATTAAACAAAAAGTTTTGTAATCAAGCCAACGTCCTACTAAATCTGAGTCAAAGGAGATACTTTTCTGCCTGAACAGAGTAGGAAAATGAGCATTGCCAAATGGCTACTGGACAAAGTAAAGAGTTTAAACAGAAAATTCAATATATCTGAAATGAGAAGAGTAACAATCTCAAATGAAAGTGGCAATGGAACAATAGTAAAATGTTATGGACAAGGAGAAATGTAAGCCAAGAAAAACAGCATTTTGCCAACACTGAAAACCCAGGAAGTCAAAGATCTTGGCACAATCAATCCTCTCAATCATCAAAAATTACAGAATAACAAGGAATAACTAGTATTTAAATACACATCACATAAGATAGTGTCCGGTCAGTAAAAGGAATAATTAGTCCCCAAAGACTCAGCCTTTTCAAGCTGTAACATGTAGAAAGCATTAGTATTTCATGTCAGTGTCCAAATCTTAGTTCATGGCTAAAGACCACATCATCCAAAAATGCTAAAAGACACATGCAGTGCTATCAGTTTTCAGTGGACAAGAACATTAAATAGCAATAACTGTGTTCATGCTAAAGCCGTCAGCCACATCACAAGCATCCTCGAGAGAATAAAAAACTACAAGAAGATCTGAGCAACTTCAGCATCCCTTGTATTTCTACACAACCAGCCTCACAACACAGACGAACAGTGGACAGTCCCTTAGGAGAGCTCTTACATCAGCAAACCTTTTGAAAAGGGACACAGACATTTCAGCTGATGCTGCACAACTTCATTTTACAAAATTTCAAGATGCGCTGGCAGAGTTCATGCAACTATAAAATAAAATGTTAGCTGACTGAAGCATCTATTCCTCCCACGGTCAGAAAAAAAAATTAGAGAAAAGCAAATAAACCCACCCTCACTCACCCCCAGTCTGGATGACATTAATTTGCTTCTGACTGTGATTGGGCTTTAGAGTCCAATCTCTGCAAGTTTATCAAATGTGTGGAAACCTTCATTCACTGTCTGCTCAAAAAGATTCATGGCAACATTTCCAGCAAACCTGCAACATTTCATCTTCACAGGAACAGACTTTACTGGAGAATTTTACATTTATGAACTACTTGCCACGAAGATAGACAAAACTATTCCTGAAACATTCACTACACATTAAGAAGAAAATTATTTGGAAGTCAAAGGTATTTTAACACTTTCATCTACAGCACCCACAGAGACTCACAGGGCTGTACTTAAGTAAACTAAAATTAAATCTCACCAGTGATTATTCCTCATGGGCTCTTAAATTTCCCAGCACAGCATCTTTTTTTTCCAGCTAAACAAGCAGTAAACAATCTGTCTCTCTCAGTGTGGGGCTAGAAAAGGGAAGATAAAGCTTGTTCAGCGCTCTTCTTGCTTGACTTTATTTGACAACATGAGCAGCAGCTAAAGCCCAGCAAACTGATAAGATGAACCTACACTTAAGAACCCGGATCCCTCAGAAGTGGTAAGAGCTTGCTCAGGGTGGAAGTCCACCTTCCTCCACAGAACAGTGCAGACAGGGTAAGAGGTATTTGCCACCATTCATACAGGTTCATCTAGGTTAGCTTGGATTTAATTATTCCCACATAAATTTTGTACTGATCATACAACTTGATGGACTACAGTATACGAGCACATCAGGAAGAGAAGTTCTCCACTGGAGACTCAACTTCTTGTCCTACTTTACATAACCCACACCTTAACTCCTCTCCTCTGCAGAAGTTACCTATAAATTCAACTCCCACACACACTTTCTCTGCTACCTTTGATAGTTGTGACATATTAGAGCTGCTACTGAAAATAATTAGACACGCAGAATTTGACTGATGGAAATAAGATTAAGCGAACAAATTATAGAAGATTACAGAAGATTTGCTGGTTGGGCTGCTGGATGTTCCATGTCACACAAATCCTCTCCTCCTTGTTCACAGATGTAATTCTGACAGACTGAACTGGTTTAACTCAGCATTAGTATAGCAAAGGATATTAAGTCATCATTCATTTGTGCTGCCACTGCTTTGAGTGTTCATAGTAAACAGATAAAACAAAAATAACCCGAGTCCAACTCTAGTCATGGCAAACATTCACACTTATCATCTGACCTACCAGACAACAATGCAACACCTTATTTGTGGCTACTTTACTACAAAAACAGTGTGGAAGGCAACACTGGCCAGTGATAGATACTTCAACTTTTTTGACAGGCTGTTGCTAAACCCAGACCACAACATAAAGAGGAAACTTAATTTTAGCAATTACATAATCTGACATAACAGCTACAGAATTCCTTTTTTGGTTTGCAATGTAAAGCCAGAGAGACCCCAAACCCCCCACACAGTGTACAAGCATGTAAACACATACTCAGTTTAAAGCTTCTGCTGTTAAGACTGAATTCACTGTGTGTAGCATCTTTGTATTCAACAACATGCACAAAGAATTTAATGTCAGTAGCTCATGCTCATGTTAAAATAAACAAAAGCTACAGCATCATGCTTTCATTATGTTTCTTGGTTATCATTGTATAAAAGTGATTTCATCTCTCTACCTGTGAAAATTTCTTCTTCATTTCAGCAAAGATACTTTGTCTGCAACTCCAAAACATATCCTATAGCGTATGAAAACAAAATTAACAGGTCACCTAAAAGTTGTCAGTTGACTTTTATTTTGCATAAACCCAATTTTATACAAGTAAAATGTTATTACTGCGTTTCAAACCATTTGCAGAATAAGTTCGGGAACAGAGTATTTTAATATTTAAACTATTATACAGGAGCAGCAATGTTACAGAAATCTCAGATAAATGGTAATACATGACAGACTATATTTCATAAAGAAAGAAGTACATGGATAAGAAAATGTAAACAAAAATTCAAGATAAATTTGTATAACGAATTCCCTAATTATGTTTAAAAAGTGCTCCAGATAGAGGTAAACATTTTAGCTCAAAGGGTTCAAGTACAGGATTAGCATATAACCCTGTAATTCAGTTTATTATTGCATGCATAAATTATGTACCTATCCAGTTTCATATGAAACTGTTCTTTCATGCCTGAATTATTTCCTGTAGGAAAGTTTTTATTAATATGAGCCCATTTGGAAGTAGGTAGCAAAGGTAGTAAAGGGTTGAAGTCACTGACTTCACTCCTAACACTCTGTAAGAAAGCTTGCCTCAAGATATGTGATGTACCATCAAAAATGCAAAAATAAACATTAACTGTACAAAACTGTTTTCTGACTGCAAACATCAAACTAACCCAGTTTCTGAACTTGAAGTGTTGCACTTTGTATTTTTCCAGAAAGGAAAAACGGGAAGTGAGAATGAAGGTGCTAATAACATCACTGCTCTTTTCCCAATTTCTTCAACTGCACCCTCAGTAAAGATTATCAAAACAAAACCCACCTACATGATCTTTCCTGACATGCCCTATTTGCCCCACCAAATGACCCACAAAACCAGCCCAAATTAGACTCCTGCATTTAACTTCTCAGCAGCATGACAGCATATGGACCAAGATTTTTTTCTTGGTGTACAGAGAACTGAAGAGTTTTGAAGTCTCAGTATTCCAAGATAAGTACTTGTTTTGTCAGGCAGTTTTCTTTACACACCAGTTAGTAATTTCAGATTTGATAGAGGTTTTAAGAATGATAAAAAAACAAACAAAGCAGAAAACCAACATCACACAATTTAAATGTCTTGCTGCTTATTAGTTTTACCTTCTCTCAGGTGACAGTTACATACATTTTTTAAAAATTACTCAAAGGTTAAGAGAGTTGCAGAACCACAGTTCTGAAACTGCTGATTTACAATACTGTGATCCTTATCAACTACAATGCCCTGTGTCGTAAGACTTAATTAAGTCTTACCATTTCCCTCCTAATCAGGGACTCAGAAGAGCCCTTGGCTTTAGCTTGAATTCCTTCCCTCCAGAGACAGGCAAGCCAACTCTGGTATACACAGGGGCACACAATTTTGTGGTGGGTTATTTGACGCAGTGGAGGGTGGAGAGGGTGGACAGGCTCCAGGTATCACCAGGACACAAATATCTACAGGCTGCTTCTTTCATAAAAATGGTCCTATGCTGGGTTCTCAGCTCTTGTTTTCTCAGTTAAGGACTGCTGGAAGATTTGCAAGACCTATTTCACTACAGAAATTCCATGGAAGAGATCACATCAAATTCACAAATGTTTATATTATATTCAGTGAGAGCCTTCAGCTTTTCTGACAAGACAAATCACAAAATCACAGAATCATTTAGTTTGGAAAAGACCTCCAAGATCATAGAGCCCAACCTTTGACTGATCACTGCCTTTTCAACTTGTCCAGATCACTGAGTGCCATGTCCAGTCATTTCTTGAACACCTCTAGGGATGGTGACTCCACCACCTCCCTGGCAGCCCGTTCCAATGTTTAACAACCCTTTCTGTGAAGAAATTCCTCCTCATGTCCAGTCTGAACCTGTCCTGGCACAGCTGGAGGCTGTTTCCTGAAGTCCTGTCACTGGTTACCTTGGAGAAGAGACCAACACGAACCCGCCCACAGGAGGGCAGTTGTAGGGTGATAAGGTCCTCCCTGAGCATCCTCCTCTCCAGGGTAAACACCCCCAGTTCCCTCAGCTGCTCCTCATAGGACTTCCTCTCTAGGCCCTTCACCAGCTCCATTGCCCTTCTCTGCACTCACTCCAGCACCTCCAATTTTTTCCTGCATTGAGGGGCCCAGAACAGGGCACAGGACTTGAGGTGCTGCCTCATGAGTGCCAAGTCAGGGGGATAATCACTGCCCTGGTCCTCCTGGACACTATTTCTGATACAAGCCAGGATGTCACTGGCCTTCTTGGCCACCTTCAGCTGCTGTTGACCAGCACCCTCAGACTCTTTTCCACTGGGCCACTTCCCAGCCACTCTGTCCCAGCCTCTAGAACTGCAGTGGGTTGTTGTGACCCAAGTGCAGAACCCAGCACTTGGCCTTGCTGAAATCACATGGATGTGCCCATCTTTCAAATGCAGCATTCCCTACTTTTCAATTAAAGCACTCATTCTAACAATCTAAGAATAAAATTCATAATAACCACTAGTTCAATTGTACATTTTTCAAAGAAGTTCCTCTCATCATGGACATTTATGCTTCAAAGTACAATTAAGAGAGCAAAAGTCATTCTATAAAGTTGCTTAATTTTACCCAGATAAAAACTACCCTGGAATTCACCAAACCAGTTACTTATTACACCTCACAAAATTGATAAGCACAGTAACTACATAGTTCAAGGATTTCAAATTAACATATGCACAGTATTCACAAGCACATACAGAAATGCATTTTCCTCAGAAGAAGAGCAACACATCCCTTCAGTGACTGTGAGAAGTCTTTAAAGCTGATGCTGCTGCTTTGCCACACCATGACAGTACACCAGTGGCTTAGTAAAACAAGTTGCAGACCCTCAGCTGCCTAAGCTTCTAAAGGGCAAACACAGATGGCTACTTGAGGAAACGATTTAGGAAACCATCCTAGAATTATTTTAGAACACATGCCTTTTCAAGGTAATGTTTTGGTCAATAAACAGTTGAAATTGTAATTTCAAATGTTAACTTTTAAAAAAATATTGAAACACTGATACTTTTGTTTCAACTTGCATCCCACTCCATTTGGCTGAGGATGGGAATCCAGCACACCCTCAGGAAGTTTGCTATTGACACCAAGCTGTGTGGTGTGGCCAGCATGCTGGAGCGATGGGATTCCATCCAGAAGGACCTTGACATGCTTGAGAGGTGACCCTGTGTGAACCTCATGAAACACAACAAAGCAAAGTGCAAGGTTCTACACCTGGGTCAGGGCAATCCCAGACACACCTACAGGCTGAGTGAAGGAGGGATTGAGAGCAGCCCTGTGGAGAAGGACGTGGTGGTGATGGCTGAAAAAAACCTCACATGACCCAGCAAAGGGCTCACAGCCCAAAAAGCCAAACGTATCCTGGGCTGCGTCAAAACCAGCCTGGCCACCAGGTCAAAAAAGGTGATTCTTCCCTCTGGTCTTCTGAGACCCCACCGGGAGTGCTGTGTCCATTTCTGGAGTCCTCGGCACAGGAAGGACATCAACCTGTTGGAGTGAGTCCAGAGGAGGACCAGGAAGTTGACAAGGGGACTAAAGCACCTCCCCTCTGAAGACAGGTGGAAAGAGTTGAGGCTGCTCAGCCTGGAGAAGAGAAGGTTGTGTGGAGACCTCAGGGCAACCTCCCAATATCTTAAGGGGACCTACATGAAAGCTGGAGAGGGACTCCTCATCAAGAAGTGAAAGGACAAGGAGTAATGGGCTCAAACTGAAAGAGGAAAAAATTTATTTAGATACATGACCAAATTCTCTACTGTGAGAGTAGTGAGGCACTGGAACAGGTTTCCCAATGTTCACGACTAGGATGGATTGGGCATTGAGCAACCTGGTCTAGTGGGAGGTGTCCCTGCCCATAGCAGGGGGGCTGGAACTACATGATCTTTAAGGTTCCTTCCAACCCAAACCATTCCATGATTCTGTGACCTTTGACATTTTTCTATTTCTAGAAAGGAGACGACTTTGGGTAATACACATGTAGAAGATTTCTGACTATTAGACCAGACTTACACAAGAGATTTTATAATACAAAGATGCCTTCAACACACAGGTCTGACCCGTGTGGACATTCTATAGAGTGCTGTGCTACACAAGCATTTGCCCCACATACCCTTCTAAAAATATTTCATCTTTGTTACATAAAAGATCTGCATCTGCAAGTTGCAGAGCAGAAAGTATGTTGTCCCACTGAATTAATTCAAGCTGTAATTTGGTATATACAGTTAACCTTCTCTACTTTGCTGTTCCTCATTTGTGGATTCTCCTCATCGTGGTCTGACTTTTCTCCCGATTGGGGAGATCTGTTTTGCGGAGCGCTTGTGCCGGCGTGAACTGACAGTCATGAATATTCAAATCAACCCCCACGCTGTGCTGCATGGACCACAGGCACACTGCTCTGCCTGTGCTGCGCCCGCCCTGCTCTGCACGAGGTGGCCGCAGCAGTTCCACTGGTGCCGGGCCCGTCCCACCCCGTCCCACTTGGAGCAAGATGGCTGCAGCAGCTCCACCAGCGCCGTGCCAGGCCTGCCCTGCTCCGCCCGAACACCACCTGCCCCACCTCCCTCTGCTCCGAGCGACGTGGCTGCAGCAGGTCTGTCCACACCATGCCCGCGCTGCACCTGCTCAGCTCCCCTCTACTCCACTCTGTATGAGGGGGCTGCAGCAGCTCCCCTGGCATCACGCCCACCCCGCTGCACCCAAGTGCCACCTGCCCCACTCCCCTCCACTCCAAGCAAGGCAGCTGCAGCAGGTCCACCTGTGCCGCGCCTGCCCAGCT
The DNA here is from genome assembly GCA_013390025.1 of Pitta sordida. Lineage (NCBI taxonomy): Eukaryota > Metazoa > Chordata > Aves > Passeriformes > Pittidae > Pitta > Pitta sordida. The sequence continues at coordinate 116,451 of WEKX01028687.1, read as the reverse complement.
CCCCTCCGCTCCACTCCAAGTGATGAGGCTACACCAGATCCCTCAGCACCGTGCCTGCACCGCTCCGCTTGGAGTGAAGAGGCGGTGTGCGGTGTCCCCAGCCGAGCGGAAAAGGGTTTTTTTCTGGAATGGGGTGGCCGCAGGCGCCAGGAAGTGCCGACACAAACACTGACACACAGCAGGGTGGTGCCGAAACCGTGCTGGAACACGCCAGGGCTGAGTGGGGCAGCTTGAGGGGGTAGGGCAAATTAGCATATTAATGAGCTATCAATGCAGACAGAGGGCTTTGCGGCGAGGGGAACAAGACCCACAGTACAGTGAAATTTGAGGGCCGACTGTACTAAGAAAGGCAGAATTGTTATTAGTGCCATCTGCCAGACAGACAAGCAATTTGACCATACAGGTTCTGTATTTGTTGAAAATAGAGGAATAAAAACAGATCGTTACTAGATCTGTCTGAACAGTATTCAAATGCAGAACTGCAGTGGTTTTAACATTGCATTTAGATGTGGCTTGTTGTTTTTTAGCTTTAAATCACTCAATTAATTAGAATTCTATACCAGCATTTCACATCCTTATGAGGACAAACCAATAAGTTTTATTTTTCAGATGACAGAAGTTTCTCACGAGATTTTAACTCCTGCTTCAAGTCTTTCATAATTTTCAGAGATTGAAAGTGAAACCTAAAGCTAAATTCAAACTTCAAGCACATTGTACCCATAATTTATAAATTATAGTTTTTCCAACAGTTAAAAATAGTAAGTACAATCACAAATTACAAGTCTAGAGTTTAACCAACAGATGTGTGAAGTTTCACTGCCAAGGTACGTTAGTAGCCTACTGAGACTTAAAGTGATCACCAGTAGAGAAGATCCTGCATGTCCACATCCTGTAAATAATTCTCACAAGTCACTGCAATACAGAAGAAAGACAAAGCAGCAAGCAGCAAAGGCAGACATCAGCATTCACAGAATTACTTGGATGATTAAGCCTAAGACAGCAATTCTCAAACCTCATGTAGCTTCAGCAACTGAAGACACCATGTGAAGTGCACACAAGTGACTACTGCCTGTCACGTTACTGCTGGGCAAAAATAGTCTGCATTTGTACCTTTTACTGTTAAAGCATCATCACATAAAAACGTTCAGACAGTAACTACAGAACAACTGAACAGAACCTTACTTCAACTCTCTTCCTCAGCAATGACAAACTGCTATCGGATCAGCTCCTTGAGGACCCACAACCACAATTCAGGAATTCCTTCATCTATTCCAAGAGCTCCAGGCCATTAAACCCCACTCTGGATACATGCTGGCAGCACTGCATTCTGCACAAAACATGAAGGCCAAAAGCCTTGCAAATACAGGTGGCCCTCGAATACCACAGTACCGTGGGTCTGGCCCTTCCTCTCCACGCAGTCTTCCATCTGTGTAGAGAGGCAGCTCATTAATATGCAAATTTGCCCCACACCCTCACCCCGCCCCCCGGCGCTCTGGCACAGTTTCGGCATTGCCCTGCTGTGTGTCGGTGTATCCTGGTGCCTGTGGCCACCCCATGCCGGGAAAAAACTCTTTTCTACCTGGCCGGGGACACTGGTGTGGGGAGCCACCCGCGCTGCTGTCCTGGTATCTCTCTGGGTGGGTAGACCTTGTCACTCCATATTCGGGGGGTCGTCTACCCTGAGAAAGTCACAGACACCATGTCTAACCTGAGAGTGTGTAAATCTTTCATAACGGCACGCAGCCTCTTTGCTCCGAGCGGAGCAGGGCCAGCGCAGCGCTGGGTAGACCTGCCACACCCACTTCATTCGGAGTGGAGCAGGGTGGGGCAGGCACCGCTCAGAGCGGACCCGCCACAGCCTCTTCGCTCCGAGCAGAGCTGGGTGGGCACCGCTCAGAGCAACCCCGCTGCAGCCGCTTCGCTCTGAGTGGAGGAGGACGGGGTGAGACGGGCGCAACACTGGCAAAACTGCTGTGGCTGGCTTGCTCAGAGTACAGCAGGGAGGGCATGGCGCAGGCACAGCAGTATGCCCGTGGCCCATGCGGCACACCATGGGGGTTGATTTGAATATTCATGCCTAATCTGAATATTCATGACTGCCAGTTCACGCAGGCACAGTCACAAAACAGACCTCCTTTATCACTGAAAAATCATGCTGTGTAGAGGTGACGCTGCTATCTGGGAGGCGCGAAGTGGAGAGGGCTTACTGTATACAGCAAGGGGAGTTTAACCAGGGAGCACAACAGTACCATTTCCATCCGTTTCCGCTCTTTTTTCCCCGGTGCATTTTGAACTATGTACTTCAGGGAGTCCTGACAGCCCACAACTCCATTCTCCCCCTGGCAGAGCTGGTCACACTCCACACTTTTTCCAAGCCCAACAAAGCTCTCTTAAGAGACCAGCTTCCCCAGCACAGCCACATGAGCAGAGCCACTCCTCTGGGAAGTAAACAGAGAGTGATAAAGGAATGAGGGAAGCATTGAGCAGGAGGTTTCAGAACCACATTTGGCACTATTTTAGAGGAAAGAAGCAATTTCTTATTGAAGGCAGCTCACCTACCAATTCTGCCAGAGCACTATGAGATGTCACTCAACACAAGTGCCTCACTGCAGCCTAGTCTCAGTTAATGAGGGAACAGTACATTTACAATCTTGAACCAAAACGTATTTTACAAAGAAGTATTTTAAACTACACTTCTGGTAAACTGAATATACTACTTTAAATACTGATCCCAGAGGTCTTAAACAGGAAATTTGAGCTGTTAACTTGATATACATATCTTGGTTTGGAACATTCCCTCGGGCCAAGAAAAAAAATAATAATCTGAACCTTCAGACACAACCATTTAGTTTTAAATCTGACTTTGTGGTATCAGGTTTGTGAGTACCTGAACAACATACTTTATCCTCAGCTCCAAATTCTTTATTATACCTGGAGAGACTTCAGACAAAATCCAACAACGTTTTGAAGCTAGTGAAACTAAACAGAGGATTTCTGTCCCATGTGACATAAGAAAAAAAATTACTTCACAATGAGCCTAAAATACGATCAAAATTCAAGAATATACATATAACCTATTTATGTGTGTATATATACATATATATGTATGCAATTATTGAACCTTCATAGCCTCTCTATTTCTTTTTCCCCTCAGGATGGGATATTAGGGATTCACAAGACTTAAGGAAGCCCTTTCAGTCAATCCACTCAACTAGGAACAAGACTAGAAAACAGAAGGGACAATTATGAAATGACTGGGTACCAGGCCAAACTGGAATAATTTTCTTCACAGAAACCTCTAAGGTCCTATACTTTAGTGACTGAAAAAATACCAATAACACAATGAAGTTATGGCTCCCACTGAGGAGTGTTTGCCTCCTCAGATTCCTACTCTGTCCCCCACCAGGGAAGAGACTGAGGGCTGTGCAAGAAGCTGAGAGGGCTCACCACCAGGCAGGTGACCCAAACTAAGTAGAGACATCCCATGCCACATAACACCGTGTACTCAACAAGAAAAGGGAAAAGAGAAGGTTTAGTTAGGCTCCATCTCTGGAAACTGGCTGGGTACTGATCTACCTGTAGGAGGAGGCGAGTGTTGCCTTTGCATCTTTGCATCTTTTGCTTTCAAGGTTTGTTTTTGTTTGTTTGGAACTTTCCCCCCCTCTATTCTTCCACTTCTCCTTATTAAACAGTTTTATGTTGATCTCCAAGTCTTCTTGCTTTTACTCTTCCTTTGTCCAGCTGAGAGTGGGAAGAGAGTGAGCTGCTTAGCTGCCTACCAAGGTTAACACACAAGAGGGGAATTTTAATATATAATCTTGAAAGTGTTAGCATTATTGGTTTAACTTGTCATGACTGAAATGTCTTTTTTTTAGTTTATGTCTTTCTCCTCATTTCTTATCAAATGCTAATACTTGTTCACCCCAATGGATCACCAAAATTTCAAATAATTTCCCATCCCCATAACTACAGTCAGGGACTTCAAAGGCAGTGAAAGAAAAGAAGAATCAATAACATCTGTCACAATACTTTCTAAAGTTGTCAACAGAGTAAAAATCTAAGAGACAAAAAAACTACACATACAGAGCCTGATCCGTGATTCCAGCCTTGTGAACCCTCATCTACTCCAGTTCACACAAACTCACTGTTTCACTGCCCATATTTGCAGCATTGTGTCCTTGGTTACACCATACCCCCTCTGCTTCAATCTATGGCATTTAGCCTTGCTGTCCCCTCATGGCTTTTGATATACATAGTTCAAAAGAACAAAACTGAGGCCTGAATGAGAGCCCTCATTAAGACCACTGCAATTAAAAATTAGTACGATCCCCTTAAACAACAATATGGACACACTACCCCTATTTTGGAAACCAACATATAAGACCCTGCTGAGTTTACAGTGCACTAGTAACATTTCACACATACATAGCAGCCTAAAACCTTCAGACACAGCAAAGCTGCAGTTACACAGGCAGCTAAAGCTGGAATGGTTGCAACTGCAGTTTTGGTCCCACCTGCTTATTTCCGCTCCAACACTCTTCCCTTTCTTGTGCTGGTACAAATGGTCATGCAGGTACATGCTGAACAGGCTCAGAAAGCTAATATTTCTTAAAATTAATCATTTCTGGTTGTTTTTTCAGTGGGTTAACTCTAACCTAAGTCAGTCCTCTAACTACCCAACAGAATCCCTAACTCTCCTTGAAAATGACTGGGTGATGTAACAGTACCAGCAGAGTAGCAGTAGTATTTTAAATGCATATATTATATGTAGTAGGGCTTAAATTACTAAATACCAACACCACCCAGGCACATTTCAACTTTATGAGACCCTAAGAGATTGAAATGAGAGGTAGGTCTGGGCCTCTGTAAATAGCAGGGCTGCTTATGGGACAAGAGGAGTAACTCCCCCCTCTATCTGAACAGCCTAGAAGACACGGAAGCGGCAGCGTGGTCAAAGACAAACACAGGGATTCTCGGGGGGGGTCTCCCCAGGCAGACAGGGCGTACAAACGCTTCCCTTTCCTCCCCTGTGCTGCGACAGGGAGTCAAAAAGGCTCCCCAGCGCACCTGATTGGCTGGGGGTGGAGCAAAGGGCATGGCCTGCGTGCATATTAATGACCTGCACGTATTTGCGAATTTGACGTCTCGCGGGACCTCTGACATGACCCATTTCTTGGAAATGAGGGGGTATAACTGTACATATAAGCTTCAAAGTCTAATACTTCCAACTTTCTAAATATGCCCCGAAATACCCCTATGCCTCAGAGACAACGAGTGTCCTGAGGCTAATGTTTCCCTTTGAGAGTTTGCTCCTACTGCTGTGTATTACTCAGTGATTTATAAAAAACACTTAAAAATGAACTGAAATGAAAATGAAAAAAAGTTGGGATGGGACCAGAACTAAGTACATGTCTGAAGGGTGTTCCAAAGACTAGAGAAAAGAATACAGCATGAGGGGACACATATTAGAGACTAGAGACCAAATCATCCACTTTTCAGTTTCACACAAGCTATTTTGCATATTTTAAAAGTCTTTAGATACGTCTTACTAAGGACATCCTGAAGAACCAGTCTTCTTACACTTATCTCCTAATGGTCTTTTAAACATGGTAAATTAAGGTGATTCAAGATTAATTACTTCCCTTAAAAAAATCAAATGTAGCAGCTGTCAATAACAAAGAGTGTAAATGTTTCCTGGTCACTCCTATAGATCACACAAGAACTCTAACAAAGTTTCCTGTTAATAAATTAAGGAAATGAAGGGGTAACAGAGAATAGTTTTAAAATCTAAAATTAAGTTCTCTATATTTGCAAACTATTTGCCAGATCCCACATTCATGACAGAAAAACCTTTACAGTCAGATCTGAAACAACCTCATCCTTATACAGATTCCTTTGTTTGCATCTTCTGCTTTTTTTTTTTTTTCCACCATGACCCTTCTCTTTCCTCAAAAAAAAAAGAAGGGTAGGAAAAAGGGGATGCACAAACACCAGTAGCTCCTTACTACAGTTGTGTATATGAACCTGTAATAGCAACATTTGCTTCCTATGGAGAGTCACAGAAGTAGTGGATGGACTTGCCCTCCATTTCTTCAGCATGGAATTACCAGGAACTTTACAGAAACATCTTCTTATGCTGCTAATATTCTAAAGGACTTTCTGCTGTATTGAATTACAAATGGAACATGAGCATGAAAACCAAATTAAGAGTCTGAGTCAAACTAGGACTAAGAAGAGTTCCCTCTTTTGGGGCAATTTTGAAATGAAGGTTCACTTTTCCTACAAAATCACCAACAGACATTTATGCTAAAAAATTAAAATCCCGTACAGCTGAGAGATTAAAACATGACTACAGGTGTAGTTTTTAACTCTTTCCTCACTTCCTGCTCAAACTGTCCAGCTACTGCTGGGGAAGGGAAAACAGAGGCGGAACAGCGAGGTGTGTTAGCAGGGACTCTTTGTGAAGCTCTCCAGCAACGCTGCAGTTTCTCTGACACAAACTCCTGCTCCCATTGCCACAAAGGGCTCCAGGGAGACCATGGAACTCTGGAGCACAATGTCTCCACAAAGGGAACTGATATAACAATGTATGGATGAGAAAGGATCTGGATGATTTTTCCATATATTACCTGATGAAAACATTTTATTTACAAAACCAAGTACTCTACAGAAAGTTTCTCTACCTACTACTTTTTTTACTTTTCCTTGTTACCAATCTCAGCACAAAACCCACACAAATCAGTGAGCGCACCTGCCTTCCACTCCTTCAGATACTGCAGTTCTCTGCCAAACTTCTTCAGAAAATGGTATTTATGTGTTCAGACATTATCTACTGTGAAGTTTCACAGTACATCAAATATATCTCACACAGCTTCAAAACTAGAGCGTTCACCAATCCTATGGATCCATGCACGCTTCCTGACGCTCCTGAGGCAGCTTTCATCACTGGTGATTATTGGGAAGCTGGACCTGAACTGCAGCCTAAATTCTAAGTCATCCACTGCCAACCTAAAATAATCTGCTGCCATTTTTCAGAAGCACCTAAAGTACCCTTGTGATCACAATCTCAAAAATTATATTGAATCAAGTGACGTGTACCAATTTTACCCCTCTAGTTTTAGAACATGCCTAGCACCCTTTTTAGAAGTTATTTCATCTGCCAATGCTATGCAAGACCATTTGATCAGCGCAAGCTGATGGCAAGGCAAACACTGAAAAGATTCAAAGAAAATCCTACATGTCTGGCAGCGCCTGAAACTGCGATTGAGTTGGTTGATATTTTATCACAAGTTTAAAAAAATAAATTCTAAGACTTATTACTATTTATAATAATCAGTTATTTAGTTACTAGTGGCATCCTTTGAAAAAACTTTGTTCAATACAAGGGAAATCATAAAATGTTAAATAAGCAGCTCACCTGAACATATAGTATATCAATTCTCAAAGGGTAAAGTGTAAAATAGCAGATTAAACATTCACAAAGGAATCAAAAACTTTCTCAAACTGAACAAAAAGACTGAATGTGTATCTGTAACTCAATTGCTCCATTTTCTAGAGACGTAACTTTCATCCAGCATATTTTCAAATACAACAGAAAGAGTGAAGCTGTGACTGGACAGATGAACATTTTTACATAACAATGCATTACAGCAACAACAGTAATGCACAGGGGAAAAGGTTTAAAACAATACCCAACCTCCCACCCCCACTTAAGTCTGACAAGACTAAAACATTCAAAGGCAGCACAAATTACTGGTCCATTTCAGGCTGTCTCCTTACAACAGGAGGAGACTCTTGTCTCCACAGTTCTTAATCTTATATTAATATACATAAATACATTCTGTCAGCAAAAAGAGGTTGAATAGTCATGATTTCCATCAGTATTTGTGTGTTGGTACAACCAACATTTTAGAACTATGATGCAAGGCTGCATTGATTAAGTCCACAGGTTTTAAAAACAACAGAAAATGGAATTAGTGGGCTTTTAAATTCATAACGGCAACAAATAAAGCACTAGAAACTTTTCCATTGCATGCTGAAATTCTGAGCTCTAAGGAGTGTAAAATGTAACACTGACAAATCCCTAGAGGATTCTCTGCCTCTTGAAAACTACTTCCCAGCTGAGGAAGAAGTTCATTACTCCTTTGAGCAGCACTGTGTAGCTGCACAGAAAAAAAATAAATTAAGGATTATACTTCTAGTACTGTACGCATTTGATTTAGAAACTTTAATCACCAGTGACGCACAAAACACTGGAGAAAATGGCATTTTTTGTTTGTGGTGATGTTCAAAATGTATTACTGCAGGAAAAACAAAAAAAGTGATGTTATTTAGTTGTCAGATTGCTCTACTGACTAGAAACTTCAGCCAGTAGGATTTACAGACCGAGGCTTCAGCGCAAGCACTGGTACCTGACAGGTACCTGGTACCTCTCAGGCAAAACCCTTTCATCAGATGCTCTCAGGGTGCTCTTAGTTAATTATCCTGATCATCTTTCCAAACTGTAGCTTAAACACCCAGCTGTAAATAGCAAGGGAAAGTAAACTGTGACTGAGAAGCCCAGTGGCTGAATAAACCAAGGAAAGCTCTTGCATTCTACTCTCAAGTTTTATTCACCAAACTAAATTACGACCTGAATATCATTCAGAAAGTGTCTGTTTGCAAGGAAATTACTTGGTGGAATTCTGTGGGGATATTCTGTTTCCTAAATTCGATTCCCAAAATCCCTGCTCAGTCAGTGGAGCAGTCAGCTTCCCCACCTGTCACAATCATACCTTCATGTTTGAGAGTGGAGCACATGAGAAGGAAAGCAGCAAAACCTGATCAATTATGCAAGATGTAACCACTTGTAGGATCTTTTAATACATGGGAAGGGAAAAACAAGGATGTCATCAGCACTGAAAAGAACAGCATCCCTTTACTAAACAGAATTGCAAAACATCTTAATCAGATTCCCACTCTTCTAACGAGGAAGTCAGAATGATATCCATCAAGAAACATCTGATTTGTTCGATGCAGAAGATTAAAATGGCTTCATTAGTGTTGGGATGAAAAGACTGACATGAGTTCAGCTGAGATAGAATTCACACTACCTTCCTTGATTTAATGGCAGCAAGTACAAAGCAAATATATATATATTTATTCTGACGGGTGTACTTTGGATAGTTCATGCTGGAACATGTTGAGAAAGTATCTGCACAGCAGTTATTTAATCAGTGGCACAGACCCTTGAAAAACCTCAGAGCAGAACACATTTCTTATATTCTAACCAATATTCACTAAGTTCTGATACATCTTGGTTTTCAAAATGAGTCTCTGTAAAGCTCACAGTAAACACACAGAGGCATCTTTCTCACCAACTGCACTGATGAGAATGTTTTATTGTTATTTTCTATTTGAAGCAGATTTTCCCAAAATAAGTTTGAAGGTAACTTTCCCTCTAAGAAATACTGAAAGCCACAGATCAGGTACCCTTCTGACAGTACCATTTTCATCTTATTTCCACTGTTATCTTACCTATACTACTCCCCCTCCCTTCCCAGAGTTACTGCTTCACCAGACCAAAGGGGTGGAAATTGACACCTACCAATAAAGCCATTTTTACAGAACATGCTCAGATTTTACTACCGGGATACAGAAATGTCCTGTATGTTACTCAACACCTTCTCTTTATTGGATATGAAAGAAAACTAAATCGAATGGTTTATCTTTCAGATAAAGAGAGCAATTGAATTGAGGACTGCAAGGAAAAGGAACACACTGAACTCTGTATCTAGTGAACAGGGAATCCCACTGCCCCCACCATAAAGAATTATTGGTCACACAATTACAGGAACAGTTGGGAAAGCATTAGGCAGCAGTAGGGATGCAAGAATGAATTTAGTAACTGGCTGCACAGTCTGGGCAAAAATCTTAATATAAAAAGAAACCCCAACAGTGGGTTATTAAAAATTGCTTTAATAAATCTGTTCCAAAGGAAAAAGAAATTTATGCCCAAGTTATGAGCAATGAAAAATAACAAGGCCCTGATTGCCTGAACTTTAGTGACACAGCTGAAACTACACAATGTCCAAAAGAAAAGTTTTCATAAGAGACTAATAAAGACATTCAAAGTGCAGCAGTGAAATTACCAGCACTTTGTATCCATGAAAACATGCTATTACTCCTTAGAAAAGCTGATGAAAAGCTCCATACAATATCCTTTAAAACCAGCAAGCTGAGCTCTTGTCAGCATATGCAAAAATATGGTTACAAACTGAAGACCAGAAATTGGTCTAACCCATCTCCCCATTCCAACACTCAGAGGCTGGGAATGGCACAGACACCTCCTCCCGCTTATCTACCAAGGCATCAGGTAACTCGTAGACAAGAACCAAAATCCTTTTCCCATCCACTCCTTCAGATGATTAGTCATTCCCTAAAGTGGCCTAAAGCAAAAAACATTATATTTCTTCTTGCTCTTTTACACTGGAATGCAAAGGAAAATAGAATTGTGTCCTCATCGTTAGCAGACACTGGTTCACGGACCAACCTAATCTTTGGAACAGCACAAGACAGTGATACAAGTGATACATTCAAACTATAATCTTGCTGTTAATGGCACAACAGGAATGTTTAGGAGATGGCTGTTGAGAACTCGGAGACCTGGAGAATTCTGTTTACCCATAACACACAGAGTTCTCTGCAATGAGATTATTAATGAATCTCAGAAGGACTCAAACGAATGCAGTGGTGTAACATTGGTTAAAATTTCATCTCACTAAAATACAAATGAAGATACACTGAAAAACACTGGACTAGTTGAAGGTAAATTTCTGTTACAAGATAGATACATATGTATATATATATGTATGTATGCATACATATAACACCTGTCAGGCTTAACACGAATAGTTCATCTGTTTTCTTCCTCAGTTTGATTTTATTAATGCTCTGTTCAGTTTCGTTTACTTAAAAAATGCATAGGGACGCAATGAAGAACTCGACAAAACTTGCTGAGAAAACCAACTCACTCCAGTGTTATCAATGCATGAAGTTTACAGATTTCACACTGTTTGTTTAAGATATCTGTATCTATAATCACATGTACATATTCTTTTTCCTTCACCCATACTTCCCTCCCTACAGATAAAAGTGCACTCAAACTCCGAGTGCAATGAGTCAGTTAAAAATACACATCTGATTCATAAGTATATTCTGAATACAACTCTAAAGCCAAGGGGGATACTATTAATACATAGATCTAAAGAAAAAGCCTCAGCGAGCTGCTTTTATTAATCACCTTCTGTGTCCCAGTCAGCTCACAGCTACTGCCACAATGTTTCTCCTGCCATGCTCCTACATCTGTATGTTTGTTTTCAAAACTAAATATTTAACTACACAAGCTACTGTACCTTCTGTTCCTGGTTTTGTATTTTTAGAGATTCTGTTTAAAAGCTAATAATTAAGCATACTAGCTACTACATCCTTTATTTGAAGTTTCTGGAGATTTCACTTTCCTGTAAAAAGACCAAATGTAGTCCTTTAAACCTTAAGATTTTAAGAAAAGAATCAACATAGTTACTTTTGTCCTACACACATCCTGTACTCACCTGTACATTTACACAGGAAAAAAACATTGTTTCTAAAAGACAGCATTGTTATTTGTTCCACAGATCTGCTCAAGGACACCATTAAAGTTCAGCACCTCACTTTGCTAAACTCCACAGAACTGAAGTCCTTGCCTGACAAAACACGACGGAATAGGTAAATGTACCACCGGCATTTGGCAAAAAAACAACAGGAAGGGTTTCAGTAATCTATCAGAACGGCAAAACTGCCAGAAAAGTGCGAGGGTACCTGCTCAGGAAACAAAGTTTCTGCTGATACTACTCCACGAGCAGCTGTTTTCCAAACATTTCATGCCATCACCCCAACTCCTCTCCCTGCACAGTATCGCTCCACTTGACACGTGTCATTCGCCTATCGCTGCAGGACAGAGGCTTCGCCTTCCTCTTTCTCTCGGGCTCTTATCTTTCACCCTGTGGCCAAAACGGAGCCTGCCCCCTTCCCCCCGCAGCGCGCCAGTGACGAGGGGCCCGGAGCAAAGGAAACCGCCCGCTGCTCAACCCATTCCCCCCCAGCCCCGGCGGCCGCTCCGGGAGGGACGGCGCGGCCCCAGCCCCCAGCCCAGCCCCG
>WEKX01028687.1:47191-104121 GCA_013390025.1 Pitta sordida | reverse complement strand
CGTTGTTGCCCGAGCACGAAGGGCGGTGCAGGAGCCGCAGCCGCGGGTCTGGCGGGGCAGAGGCGTCGATGGCGCTGGGCCGCTGCCGCCCCCGCCTCACGTTGTGGTTCCCCGGAGAGCGGCCGAGGGGAGCCCGGGGGAGCGGCGGCCGAGGGGCTGTAGGCAGCGAATAAGTGGAACGGGCTGCCCAGGGAGGTGTGAAGTCGCCGTCCCGGGAGGCCTTTAGGGAAAGGCTGGACGTGGCACTTGGTGCCGCTGTCTGGCTGATGTGTTCGGCCACGGGTTGGACTCGGTGATTTCGGAGGCTTTTTCCAGCCTAATCGGTTCTGTGGCCCCGTGAAAGGGGAGCAGCAGGAGGCGAACCGGGAGGCAGCGGGCCCGGGGCCCCTGAGGACTCCCCTGCCCGGGGTCGGAGGAGAGATCCCAGCCCCGGGCACACCGAGCCCCCTTCCCGGGGCCGGCGGTGCGGGACACAGGCTGCGGGGTCAGTGTGTGTCCCCGGCCTTTCGGCCTCGCCGCTCGCCTGTGCCCTGCTGGTGCCAGGCTGAGGGGAACAGCCAGGCTGGAGGAGCCTCCCGCCAGCGTGGGCCCTCCCGGTGCCCAGGAGTTGTTCCTTGAAGTCGCACCAGCCAGTTCCGCAGGTGCTGGCTTCTCTGTGAATTTAGGATGAATAGCTCGTTTTCAAAGGAAATGCAGGGCTGTTTCTGTCACGGCTTGAGTGTGGGTTTTTGTCCCACAACAAGCTTCAATGCATCTATTTTTTTGTGCCATCTGAGACACACTAAAAGCCGAATAAGAATCATTTGAACTACTAAAATACACATTTGTAGACAACTAATTAATGTCTTAACATTCAGAAGTGAAAAGCAGTCAACTTGGCTAATGAAGAAGAATGGTATATACGTAGCAGTACTCGCATGTTTCTGTACAACTACTTTTCTTATTATTTTAGTGTCCTCTTGTGGAAAAATGCAGTACTGAGGATAGTTTTTTTGTTTGGTGTTTTAGGGTTGTTGTGCTGGAGTTATTGCTATTTTGAAGACTGAATAAAATTAAATGACCTCTTCTCCCTTGTCATGTTCAAAGTCTGTAACTTCTCAGGTTCCTGTCTGTCGCCTTGCTTTCTCAGAAATAAGTGGAACCTTTGACAAGATATGTTATTAGTACTTATATCAGTATAGTATTTTAACACTTAGGGGGAGAAAAGGCTTCAAAATAATAATTTCTGTGAATAACACCAGTAGTTTTACTTTCATCTTTCAAGTTCACAATGGTAAATGCTGTTTCTGTCTTGTTAGGTTGAGTTTGTTTTTTTCCCCAAGGTGTTATTTCTGCTCCTCGAACTAAGCGCAGAAATCCTCTCATTAAAAAAACTTAAAACAATTTTTCAGTATATTTCTAACCTGGTTTTTATTACACAACTTAAGGGACTGAAGTTATTTATATAGAAAATGTCAGGAGGGCCTTTGAGGCTGGAGCTCTTGCCCTCTAGCTCTAAAATATGTTGCACCTGAAAGCCTTAGACCTTTGTGCTTTAACATGATAAAAACCAGCATCAAGGCAGGAACCTGGGAGTCCCTTGCTGTTAATGTTAGTTCATGTTAAGCAAGGATTGTGTAGAGCTACCACCTCTCTAGAGAAGGAAAAACTATGTAAAATACTTTGGGTTTTGAATAGGAAAGATGGCATGTAGTTAATAAACTTGTGTCTTTATGAAAATAGGTGTTGTATTAATGCTTATCAGCTGTGTTATTTGTTAAAAAGGTTAGTTGCGGGCTTGGGGTTTTTTGGTGGGTATTTGGTTGGTTTAGGGGTTTTTTGAGGGGTTTTTGTATAAATATCTTGGCGTGAGAAAAGATTTAATTGCAGAATAAATTAAAAATGACGTCAACATTTGTAGGTAGCTTGAAGGAGCGCAGCTGCCTGGTGATCTCTTGCCCAGTGGTGTCCAAAGATCCATGAGATTAGCGAGCAAGTCCTTGAGTTGAAGAGCCGGAGCAGAGCCAAGCCTGCAATTTGAGGCGATCCAATCATCAGAGCAGTGCCTGGGAGCTTCCAGCAGCGGCATGTGACTGACTGGGCTGGTGTTACTTCCCCTCTCCCCCTGTCCTGGGGACTCACCTCGCAAATTTGGCATTTCTTCCTCTGTTTTGTAAGGAATTCGGGGACCCAAAGCTTTCAGAGCTGTTACTTTTGAAAGTTCTTTTGATCCTCTAAAGTGTTATGTTTTTGTGAGTTTGGGGTTTGGTTTTTTTGTTGCCATTTGAGCTTAACACGGGGAAAAGCTGCAGGACTCAATGACTCGAATTGAAATACGTTCTACTAGGAAAAAGGAGTAGCTACCACAAATATGTACCTACTAGATACGAATCAGGAGTTTGTTTTTTAAAGAAATGCTTTGTTAGATCCTCCTGCCAGCCTTTAAAACTGTGCAAACATCCCATGTGCATGAAGCATCTTTAATGGAGTAATAATCTCTGGTTAATAATTAAATCGCTGAGAGCTTTTGTAATTTGTGGATGCTACAGTATTTAATCTCTTTATGAGAGACTTTTTAAAGAGCAGTATTTGGTATTTGTGTTTCATGAAGGGAATCTTAGCCTTATGCAAAGGCTGATTTAACATACCACGGGTTGAACTTGTTATTACTGTGAAGAAGAAAATTGATTTCTCAGACTAAAATTGATGCTGGATTTGTAGGCACAGGTAAGTTTTTTAGCCTGTTGATTGTCAAACTGTTGGTCTGAAATGCATTAGTGAGTCCCAAGTGCTGAAATGTGTCAGTTTTCAGTTACTACAGCTCTTCCCCCACTTATGTCTGCGTTGCATTAATGGAAATACAGTTATGCAACATTGGTGTGCTAAAGTAAATAGGCCTCCATGGTAAAAGCTGATGAACTTTTAAGTCAATCTGTAGGAACAGGATACCTCCCTTCCTCAGCTGCCTCTTTGAAGGTTGTGCTTTAATACACAGTCCCTTCTTAATACACAATTCTGAGAAATCACTAAATCCTGTCTCAAGATCTGACAAATAATGAAAGCTGGAAAAAGGTTTTAAAAGCTACATGGAGTGCTGCCATCTAGCTCTTCCCTGTGTGCTACAAACCGATGTCTTCCCCAAAGTATTCTCCTCCCTGCTTGGTATGGAAAGGCTGTGTAAAGGCAATTGTGTAGATTAATATCATTGATTTGGGATGTCTTCTCTGAAACACTTGTTTGATTTTTTTTCAAATAGGTTATTGGTGGGAAGATCTATGTCCTGTTTCAGAGGTAGAGCCAACATTGCAGTTCTTGGGGGTTTTTCTATATTGTTCTGTTAAAAACAGCCAACCAACCAAAACCACAAAAACCCCCAATGAATTGAACCAAACCAAAACCCTCAAAAAACCCCCAGACCTGAAGTTTGCAGCCCTTGGAAAGTTGCTGACAAATTACCCAAATGGCAAAACCATTCTGTATTTTCCAGCAGTAGAAATACAGCCCGTGCTGATGCCAGTGTTCTTTTAGAGCTTGTCTGCATTGTCAGCATTTTAAGAAAAAACAGCTCAAGGCCTCTCCCCTTTTCAGTCTTTGGCAAGTCCACATCAAGAGATGTGTGAAAGTTCAGGATAACACAGTCCAGCAGTTCACTGTGCTGCTGGTTACTTTGCTGTTTGAGCCTCAAGTAACTTTTCCCCAATTGCACAGCAAGTTTGGAAGTATTTTTCTGAAAAACTGCAGCCAACTGCCTGCACATCCAGTCCCTTCAATATGGAAAAGAAAAATAAAAAATCAGGAAATTTGGCCCTTCTATGGATAGAGGGGAGAATTATTAGGCAGAACAAATAGAATTAGTAAAAGGTAAAGAAGAGACAATTGTAGAATTCTGCAGTTTTAAATGTGCCTTTTACTAGATATTAATTTCTTTAATCTTAACTCCCTAAGTATGAAAGACCAATAAAAGACTAAAGAGCAAATTCAGATCTTTAAAGAAGGAACACAGATTATTTTTAATTTTTCTGTACGTATTGGAAACTTCGTGTTTTAATATTTTATATTATCTCTTGAATGTGTTAAGCCCTAAATTCAAGTTATTAATTTAAAGATAAGGAATTATTAAATGACTTTCTATTATCTGTACCTTCTCAGAAATAAGTGGAACCTTAGACTTAGAAGTAAGTCCCTTAGACTTCCCTGTCTAAAGAAGTGTATACAGAATTTTTGGAAATTAAAAAAAAATCATTTTGTAGGAGTTGAGGATGCTGTGGGAAATTAAAATGTTAAATGGGAGATTTACTATGGAAAAATACTATTTTGCTTTAGGAGGTTCATTGTAGTGGGTCTAGTAGGTAGGTAAGGAGCCCTCTGAAGTTAAACTTTGTGAGATTAAGGAAAAAACTCATTTATGTTCAGTGCTAAACATTGTGTTGTGCTGTTCTTAAGCAGTGTTTTCTGCTATAATCTTGACATTGTTGTTAAAGATTGTTTTATTACTCTGGTTTCAAGATACTGAGTGTCCAGATATTAGCTTAGGAAGTTAGTTTTCTTTGCTGTGATAGTGTATGAATTCCCAAAAGAGTTTGAAGCTCCAATTTCAGTTTTAAAGAGAAATAGAACTACTGCAGAGAGTTTTGCAGGACCGTGGATTCCTTTATTAACACTGAATTCTTTTACAATTTTCAGCATTGTGTACTTATAACTACAGAGCAGTTTCTGGCATTAGTAACGTAAACAAAGCACGGTTCCAGGGTGTGTGACCTCTTGATGCACTTGTCAAAACCTTCCTGGTGTAGTTGGGAGTAAAACAGGCAGCAACAGGCCAACTTCCACTTTGTGTTGGGAGAGTTTGGAAACACACGTGGGCTCGTATCACAGAAATCTCACGTGGAGTTCCCTGGCTTAGTCCCATGGCCAGGCCGTTGCTGTGTGCAGTAAAATGTGTGCAGTAGCTTGGAGATGTGCAGCCTGGTGGAGTGGATACATCCTTCCTGGAATACACGCTTGCATGTTGTGTAATCCCTTCCTCTAAGGACGGGAGAGTGAGGGGAAGGAATCTGTGCACAGCAGCACAGCAAAAGCTCACCTGTGGGAAAGCAAGAGGAAAGGAGAGTTGCCTGGAATGCAAATCCTGACACTGTCACCAGCATGGTTCAGTTACTTTAGAGGCTTAAAAAAGCTCCCAGTCACAAATGAATTAATGCTTATTGCACGTGAGGTGCTGGGGAGTCACCCTCGGAGTGCAAAGGCAGGACTAAGACTGTGATGTGCGAAAGTGACAGAGTAGCTTGGAATTGGTGTGCTCTCAGTGTTCAGCAGCTCTCCGGATGGACAGCAGGGGTATTTCTAGCTGCCCTTGGGTCCTGGGGAGTTAAATAGTTCAGGTTTGCATTAGGGGTTCCCAGTGGCCCTTCAGATGAAATCTGGTGACGTTTAATATTACAAGCAAGTGCTAATTATACTGCTTACAGCTCTTTGGGCAAGCAGGAAGTGGTTTCCCATCCTCAGCATGCCCTAGCACATAGAGAACATTCCATCCTCCCAGACGTAAGTTCCTAGGTGGCCTTGCCCTGGATGAAATACTTCTCTTCACCTTTTCTTTGTAAGGTGTCATGATTGTCAGTGTGAAGTGGTAGCTCACAGCTGCCTGGCTCCACCCCATCCCCTCGCTGAGGGGAGGGAGGAAAGGGCATCGTATCCTTCCTTGAGACATTTTCAGTGTCTCCAGTCTCATGGTGTGGGAGTACCTGCAGTACCTGCAGCAGGATCTGTGCCCTGGGCTGCCCCTGGTGTGATCTGCACTGTCCAGCAGCAGAGACCTAGCAGGGCTGGAGAGCAGGAGGGGGCTGTCACCTGTCTTCCCATTTCTCCATGAGTGGTCCTCACTGCCAGCGCTTGACGCCACTCCCTGTGCTTTGCTCTGTGCTCTCACCAATAATTTTCTTCCCTTGGTGATGGGAGGAACCGGAGTGTTTTATAACTGGTTTAGGATTGCTGAGGGGAGGGGAGTTGCTCTTCATCTGCGGTCTTTCCTCATGCCAGGACTCCCTCCTGTCGATCCCAGGAGAGCCGTGTGTCTGCAGTGCTGCAGCTCGCTGCTTGTGCAGCCTGCACAGCAAGGACTGTGTCCCCTCAGTGTCGGGGGCTCGGAGTGGCCTGTGCCGAGACCTCTCTAAAGCAGCTTTTAGGCTGTAGATGCAGAACTGGTGGGAGGCTTGGTCTAAAACCTACTGCTGGATCTGGGGGTTCTCCAAGCTCAACCCTGGCCTTGTTTTGCAAGTGTCTGTCTCCTGACCATGCTCAGCTTTCTTGGGCTTTAAGGGTGACTCTGCTGTGAGGGTTGCTGAGCTTTTTCTTGCATTAATTAATGTAGCTTTACCTTTGGCAGCAGTCAAGGGAGCTGCCAGAGGTCTTGCATAGCTTTTAAAATGTCAGCTGCCAGTCTAGAGCAGCTGCCAGCCCTGGAGCTCTGGCAGGGGGAATGCTGTCACAGGACAAATGCAGGGAATGTCGGTGTGGACACAGCGTGAGTCAGCCAGGGCAGGGACTTGTGTACAGAGTATCCTGACGTTGGTAAAATGCCCTTTGAAATCTCCCTGCAAGTTGTCTCCTGTCTTGCTTGGGTCATATATATAAGGAATTGCTGCTGGCTCCTGACTGCTGTGGTTTGTGTTCAGACCTGACTGTAAGTTGTCAGTGTGGGGTCTGCACTGATAAAGCAATCCTGTAAAACTGGGATTCTCTCCTCTGGGTGAAAGAGGAAGGCAAAGCACTGGTGGTGAGAGTCTTAAGAAAGAAGGTAGTTTCTAAATGCAATAATTTTGGTCACGTGTATCTTGATTTTAATTCTTTTTAAATGGACTTTTAAATGTTTGAAATTTACCTGCTGATTGAACTGAATTGACATGGGAAAAATAATAAAAAAATTGTAACTGCTGTTCTCGCTTGTCATCATTGCTTTTGTGACTGGATGTGTCTGGAGAGTGGTTGTTTCCTCAGTTTTGATTAGAAGGCTTGGCTGCAGACATTTGTGCTAATTTGAATCCTCTATTCGCTGTTAGTGTGGAAAGTCATCTTTTTTTATATCCTGTTACTTCTTTGCAGTGAGTTGTGCCAGCAGTTAGATGCAAGCCCATTTGCCTCTCAGCTGTGATTTAAACCAGGCCTATTAGTTGGGCCTGTTAGATGTAAGCAGCTCCTGCAGAGGTGTCCAGAGGTAGAGACAAAGTCAAAATAATTTGGACTGAATCCAAATCCTTTCATGAGACTTAATTCTTCAACAGAAGGTTCTTTTATATGTTAAAGGAAGAGGGCTCACTGGGGTTTTTTGTTTGGCAGCTCAGTAATGTGGGATGCATCCATGGAATGCATGGGTGCGTGAGTCACAAGGGTCCTGATGCCAGGCTCCTGGATGCAATGATAGGCTGGGTCCTGGAATATTCCCCACAGTGTTTTACATATGGAATTACTCTATGGCCATACCTGTGCTTGAAATATGTGCCTTTCATGCCCTGTGCCTTTGCATATGTGCTGGTTTTGTGTTCCTTATGGTAACAAAAGATTTATATTAAGGAGCCCAAACCAATATTACATACTAACTGGCATATACATTGAACCATGCTTTTGATACCACCAGTATCAATGGAAATACTTACTGGAAACCAAAATCCAGATTTGCTGGTGGGAATGCTCTAGAGTCAGCCAAAAACGTCTGTGAAATTTCTGATATTCTAGGTTTACTTCTATGTGCAAGGAAATTTGCATATACAATAATGCCCTCATCCTGCTTTACATCCCAGATATGGATTCTATGACAGGTTCCTATTTTTTAAGTCTTGGATTGTTTCTGAAATGGGGAAAGTGAACCTCAGGTCATCACTGGGTTATTGTCAAAACTGCCTGAGAAGTTAGAAACAAAGATCGTTGAGTCAGTCATTTGTCTATTAGTTTCTTGATATGTTCTGACTACTGAATTCTAGGGAAAATGAAAGCCTGACTATAACATACTTCTCTAACTGCACAACTTATGCTAATACGTTGGCCATTCTTCAGTCTGTTCTTCCTTATTTTGTGGCTACTCCTTCAGCCTCTTTCTTCAGAGACAGGCTGAAACTACAGCAGCCTGTCTTTTGTTAGTCTGCTTTTTGTATTCCCAAGTTATTTTCATGCCTTTGAATTTATTGAGGATGGCAGTAATACAGTATACATGTTTCAGGCATGAAGAGGTTAATGAAGCTTTAACTGCCTGACAGTAACATTCATGTTCTTGGCAGCCTTGGGTGGTTATTGCCTGCAGTCACATACAAGGACTATTATCCTGTTATCCCCTTTGATTACCACATTTCCATAGAGCCAAACTAGATTTAACAGGATCTTTAGGAGGGTCCTTTTGTACATTCCTCATCAGTACTAGTGATTTTACAGTGCTTCTTTCGAAAATTGAAAGGACAACTTTTAGTAAACAGCTAATGACACCAAGAATTTCTGTGCTAAATGAATAAAAATAACGTTCATATAAAGGTGTTTTGAGGATGCTCTTTTGAGGTAACTTTTGGAAATAAATTTTGGCATAAGAAACAGTTCTCAGAACCTCACTTCTAGCTCGATTCTGGATCTTTGGCTTCTTAAACCATGCCTTTGCCTTAGGATAAAGTAACTGTCTGATTTTCTTTTTATTAATTGAGGAAGGGGAAAAACTGAAAGCAGTAAGAATGAAAATGGACATGCAATTTTTAAAGAGTTCCAATGGAAGGGATTATTTATGGACATTTCAGAGTACATAATTGCTAGTTCCTAGTGCAACACTGGCTATTTAAAATCCATCATGTGATGGAGAATGATGCCAGTCAGTGCACTTGGATTGCTTAATGACTTTTTTTCTAGGCAACGTTGTGTTGTAAAATAGTAATTAGCTAAGATGTTGTTTCAACCGCAGAGTTAGTTTGGTACTAATATGCAGAATGAAGAAATCTTGTTTAAACAGTAATACCTGGGGGACATTCACAGGCAGAACTAAAGAGCCAACATGAAGTAAAAAAACCAAGGCACTTTGTTCTGCAGTACTCACTTCATCTGTATAAAGTCTTGAGGCTTCAGAAATTTGATTTTGAATATATTGTCATGTTTGCTCCTGTTGTTCCCATGACTATTTGCTTGGGTACATTTCAGGAGTCTGTAACTTACTGTTTAAGTACATGAGATGTCCAATGTGTCTGAGTGTTGCTTCAGCCCTGAATCTTGGGAATAGCTGAGATTTGTGACCTTTAACTAGACACTTATATTTCTTTAGCTATTATGTGCTTTCTTACATTTTTAGGAGGGAAGTGCTTTTACTTACTAGCTTTAACTATTTCTACTTCTTAAGCATAGTATGTCATAGTTGAAATACCTAAACCTGAAGTTTTGTATCAAGTATGCCAGTCCTGAGAGAATTAGAGTATTGATGAGTGCAGGTAATTTGAACCCAAAAAAGGAAATTTCTGCTTTTCAAAACTGAGAGTAACTCAGACAATCTGTTCTACTGTAAACTGGATGTATCTGTATATTGGAAGAAGGTAGGTGTAGGAATCCTTTTGTGGAATGTTAGCTACAGATTATTGTCTTTTCTTTAAATTTATAACATCTTAACCTTAAGTTGCTGATTTTTATAAATAAATTTTTCTTGAGAGTGCATTTAGACCTTCCTCTATCATTTTGCTAAGAAGGTTGATGTGAACAGATTAACATCTCTTTGTGCCTGCAGAGAGACTGGTTTTATTTTCATAGTGTGCTCTAACAGTGCATTAGCAATGTTTCCTTGTGCTCAGTGATCATTATGTAATCAGAAAGCACGTGAAAAGAATATGGAAACTTCCAGTGTGGGAACTGCATGACAGAAGTGCATGGGAACATTAGACTTTACCATGCACAACGCAATTCCTGACGCTTAAAATGTTGCAAGGTATATCTATACCCACACTGGAGATACTAGATGTTTTTCACATTAGTTTCAGGACTTCTCTTTTTTCCTAAGCTCTGCCACTTAAACTTGAAAGAAGGAAATAAATTTGTTTATTTTATGTAAATTTGAAGGGTAGTGTGATGATAAAGAACTGCCCAGTAAAGGGCATGACGAAGTGAAAGGCACAAAATACAAGAGGATCTGTGTACATGGTGGGGGTTGCATGGCCAGCCATGGTGCTCATCATAAAATGAATAAGCATCTGTAAAAGAACAAGCATGGTACTGTCTAGCTTCTTTCTTGTTTTGTTCCTGTATCCAAAGACATTCTGGGAAGATCTAAAGCATTTCCCCATGTGCCTTTACAGGGTAGAAGCCAAAAGCAAGAAGGTACTTCTTGATACTGGAGTAGGTAGTGATAAATAAGAAAGCTTTTGATAAAAAATACCGTTATAAAAACATTACAGTACTATTAAGTGAACAAAACCATCTCTGCCTCCTTTCTTTCCCATAATAGCCTTGTTGTTGAGAAAACTGAGCCTGATGTACCAAATCCTAGAGGCAGCTCCAGGTGTGGGACACGTTGCAGACAGGAGGTTCGTGACTCTGCTGGGAGCTGTTTTGGTGGTGGAATGAGAGGGAGGTTTGGGGAGAGCAGGAAATTGCATAAGGATGTCTCTGTTGGTTGTTTACGAGTAGGCAGTGCCAGTGGAATAAACAGCTGGACAGCAGCACAGTGTCTCTTTTGTCATCCTGTCCAGCAGAACTGAAATGAAAACCTAAAGCTCAGGCCTCGAGTTCAGTGAAGGAAGCCTATGGGATAAGGGAGCTTGTCACAAACTTTGGAAACTGAAGTTTTGATCGTAGACAAGAGCTTTTTAAACCCAGGAATTTATTTTGCCAGTAGTGCTCAGTAAACAAAACTTTAATAGATAAATAGGAGTTGAAACCATTCCCACACCCACCTGTCACCTCTCTTCCCCTCTGCTGTAAAGGTATTTTACAGGTTTCTCAGGGGTTTTGAACAGAGAAACCTGTGGTAAAGACAGTCAACTTTCTCATTGCAGTATGTCAGTGGGATGGGAAAGAGAAATTCCTCAAGAGTGTGCAATGCAAACCAACCTTTCTTAGCTCTGCAGCCTTAGCCACCTCTTCATTAAGTAGGGAAATAACTGCAGGCTGACTCAAACGGTGACTAAGCCTCAGTTTGTCTGGCTGAATTAGAACAAGTGATGATAATAAGGAGTGCTTCCCTCACTAGAAGCTACTGATGACACTTTCACATATTTTCTAAGTGTGTGTAAACATTTGGATTCACTAGATATCCTCCTGCAGGTGTAGTGTTTTTACAGGAGGGGAAAATTTTGAGTTCATGAAGTCACAGATATTTAATGACATTAACTACATTCAGATACTGCTTAATTATCTTGTTTCTTTACTGTGAGAGGTGATTCAGATGCTGACTTTTCCATAACACCAGATGCGAATCCAGTGCCAGAAAACAGGGTGAGGAAAAAAAAACCCACCAGGAATTTAAGAAGACTGAAACATCTTTGTTGTTCTACTGCTGAGCAAACTAAAAGGAATGTATTTACATGGATTNGTGCACGGGGTTGTTGTGGCCAAAGTGAAGAACCCGGCACTTAGTCTTGTTAAACCTCATACTGTTGGAGCCTGCCCACCTCTCCAGCCTGTCAAGGTCCCTCTGGAGGGCCTTCCTACCCTCCGGCTGTTCTACATTTGCCCCCAGCTTAGTATCATCCGCAAACTTGCTGATGATGGATTCAATTCCCTCGTCCATGTCGTCGATAAAGATGTTGAACAGTACAGGGCCCAACACTGACCCCTGTGGGACTCCACTGGTGACTGGCCGCCAGTCCGATGTTGCACCATTCACCACCACCCTCTGAGCTCGCCCTTCTAACCAGTTTGTAACCCAGCATAAGATGCTCCTTTCCAGCCCAAGTTTCACAAGTTTCTCCTGAAGCTTATTGTGTGAAACCGTGTCAAAGGCTTTGCTAAGGTCCAAGTACACAACATCCACAGCCTTTTTGTCATCAACCAGTCGAGTCACTGGATCATAAAATATCCTCCTGCAGGTGTAGTATTTTTACAGGAGGGGAAAATTTTGAGTTCATGAAGTCACAGATATTTAATGACATAAACTACATTCAGATACTGCTTAATTATCTTGTTTCTTTACTGTGAGAGGTGATTCAGATGCTGACTTTTCCATAACACCAGATGCGAATCCAGTGCCAGAAAACAGGGTGGGGAAAAAAAAACCCACCAGGAATTTAAGAAGACTGAAACATCTTTGTTGTTCTACTGCTGAGCAAACTAAAAGGAATGTATTTACATGGATTCACTCGCAGTTGGTACAGCTGACTTATTTCAGTGTATAGAACGTAATGAGTGGGTGTAAACCAGTGTGCCCGTATATTGAAATTATGACACCTCCAGCAGAGGTAAAGAATGCCTGATTTACCTTACTGAGGTCTGTGTTGTCCCTGAGCCTTCTGCACATTAACATCCAGTGACCTCTATGCTCCATTCTACAACATCAGCCAGTTAAGATGTGTTACAAGACAATGCCTTTGTGTCATTTCTGGGATGGGAACAGTTTAATTACTTTCTTAGCTGAAAAACTGATGATCAGCCACCATGCTTCAATGTTAATATTAAGTCCTGCAATTGGAAAGAAAGATCAGCTAAATAGGGAATGATTTTGTCAGCATTATAGGAAAACCTTTATGCTGTTCTGTTATGATCTCTAGGAATTGTCCTTGGTACCGTGCATCTTACGTGTGCATCTTGGGTATCTTTGAAGTCCTACAATAACTTATTCTAGGTTATATTTAGCCTACAGTATGTCCCCGCTGCATTGCGACCCCTCCGTTACGACCCCGTGGATTTGCGAGGAAAATTTCTCACAATTTTCCTTCAGCCACTTGCGAGGTTCCTGGCAGATGTGTGCGCAGTGCCTCTGCTCCACCGAGGGGCGGTGCCGGCGCTCCCTGTGGGGCGGGATTCGTGGGGAGGGTGCGCAGTTTCTCCGGCTTGCCATGGCGTTTAGAGCCCTGCAGCACTGGGCCCCTGTCCTTGACCCAGAAAACTGCCCCATGAAAGTGGGGCAAGCGCTCTGTGCTGGGAGGGGGCAGCTGCTGCTGCGCCAGGAGGAGG
Organism: Pitta sordida; assembly: GCA_013390025.1. Classification (NCBI taxonomy): domain Eukaryota; kingdom Metazoa; phylum Chordata; class Aves; order Passeriformes; family Pittidae; genus Pitta; species Pitta sordida. The sequence continues at coordinate 91,023 of WEKX01028687.1, read as the reverse complement.
CTTATTTAGTGCTGCTTCTATATGTTCTGTAGAGCTCTATATTAATTTGAAATTCAGTATTTCCTTGATTTGCAGTGAACATGATCGTTCATCTAGCAATTTACACCACCCATATATTCTTTTTTAAATTTCAGGTGTAGCCTTTAAATATTTAAGGAATAGCTCCAACAGAACAGTTGGGAAGCTGCTCTTCTCTGAAGTTTGCTTTCCTAGGTCTTAGTGAAATACTTAGATTACTTTACCTTTCAGTGTCTGAAAACCTCATTATTGAGATAATAAGGCACTTGTGGTTTCTAGACTGACTTCTACTGAGTTTGAAAGTGTAAATAAATATTCAAGAAAGGCATTAAATGTGTGTGAAATACAGTAATTTCAGGTTCCTGTTTATGGAGATGTCAAGGCAAGTAACCTGTTCCTTATGCTATTGCTGACTTGGGTGCAGCATGTAGAAAGAATATGAAATGCCAGGGATAGCACATGGCCAAAATCTGTAAAAATCCAAATTCTGTAACAAGGCCAGAGTGACCGGAGTTAACCTCCTTCAACACTGACAACAGTGAAAGTGAAATTTGTTAAGCAGATAAGCATAAACAGATTTGGTTAAATACGGATGGCAGTAATTAGACAGACGAGGTGAAGCTAACACGCAAGAAACAGAGAAGGCAAGAGAAGGGTTTTTTTAATTTGGAACTGTTACTATCACATTCTACATTTCTGCACTTCTGCTCTCTCCCACTGTGTCAACTTCTCTGCTTGCTAACTTTGATCAACTTTTGATAGAGTTCTTATGTAGAGATAGTATTTTGTTTCTTATGTAGAAACGTTCTCAGAGCAGAAATTCTTCCTTTTTCAGCTAACACTTAACATACTGGAATTTGGATGTTTATTTATTCCTGTAATAGATTTAATAACTTTTAGAATTTATTCCTCCATTTTTTGAAGTAGACTTTAAGCTATTCCTCAACAGGTTGATGCTCCAGCCTTATGGAAAGAACTGCTTATTTATTCCTTATGTTTTATAGAGCTTTTTCAATAAATTTGGTAGCACTTTGAAGGGGACAGTCAGAATGATGAGATCTGAGTTTAACACTAAGGACTCTGCAGATAATTTCTTCAGCATGAAATCGCTTGGGTGTTTTCATCTAATTCTGGTGGGACAGACTGAGACTATTGTAAAAAACTAACAAAATATGGAGAATACTGCAAATGAAGGTCATTTATTGTAGCAATTAATAGTTTTGAGCAACCTAGTGGTCAAAAAACATTGTCCTTTTTTATAAACTTTTTCTTTTCTTTAATATATGTTCTTAAATCTCTTCTGCACAGATAATGTTCTTTTAAGAAGTGATATTGATTGGTGTAGCATTGACAATTGTGGATATTATCAAGGAAAATATCTATTTCAAAACTTCGGTTTAGGTAAGTAGTCATTCTTTACTTGATGTTTTCAATACGTTAAACTCTACCTGCAAGGTGAAGCACTTAGTATTTTAAATTAATTTTTGAGAGAGGACCAGCTGTATCCTGCATAGGTCAAAATCCTTGGGTTTTGATTCAGGAAGCATCTTCTTTTCAGAAACTGTCGTGGAGGCTCTGCTTAGAATTTTTCATTCCTTACCACACTCTTATAAATGGCTTGAATAGTTTCAGCATGTGTAATACATCCATCAGATAACAGATGTATAGAACGTTCTTACTACAGTTTTCTCAAGATGTGCTCTGTGAATCTGTTGGAACAAGATGTGTCATATTTAGATGTAGATTTGGCTGAGCAGGGAGGTACATCTTAAGTTGTATNATGATCCTTGTGGGTCCCTTCCAACTCAGAATATTCTGTGATATAAGATGTGTCATATTTAGATGTAGATTTGGCTGAGCAGGGAGGTACATCTTAAGTTGTATGGAGATTTTAAATTGCTGGATTAGGTTACTAAAAAATGGCTAGACACATTCTCTTGATAAACCATCTCATGGTAAGAACACCTCCAGTTTCAGGAAGAGATCTTTTATTTGCTCGTAGAGGTTTTGCATAAAGAAGTTGAGGTAAAATAAATCCCAGCCAGTTAAAATCTGAATATTCACGGTGAATGCAAATGCTCATGATAATCGTCTCACTGGTATGCTGGACACTTGGCTGAACTCAGCCTGTAGATACTTTTGTATATCTCTCCCATGAACATGCAGCCATGACTGACACTTCTTCAAAAGAAGAAAGAGAGGCTTTAAAGAAAAAGAAAAAAATAGAAGTAGGATTTTGTAACATTGGAGGTAGCTTAGTCTTTTGGAAGCTCAGGGAAACGCAGGGAACCAGACCTCTTAGTTCTTGTTCTGTTGCCCAAAGGTCTGAGATTGTTTGGAGCAGATTTCGGGTTGTCCAGGTTGCCAGAGCAGTTCCTGGCCCTTCTAGGAGGCTGCTGTGTGGGGCTGGCAGGGAACCCAGGGCTACGGGGGCAGGATGGTGGCACAACGTCCCCCCAGACTCCTGTCACTGAGTCCTCCACTGTGCATTTTCTGACTTTGGAGATCGCAGAATCACAGAATATTCTGAGTTGGAAGGGACTCACAAGGGTCATTGAGTCCAACTCTTAAATGACACCACTGCCTCCCTGGTGGGAATCGAACCCTGGTTTCCTGAATGAGAGGTGGGGACACTCACCACTGTACTAAGTGGACATTCTTGTTCAGTTAGGTTTTTCATATTTTGAAGGAAGAACAGTGTATACCAACCAGGAGCCACAACTTACACTGTTGTAAAACTGATCAAACGGTAATGAAGCATTGACATTCTTGGTTTGGACTGTACTATAATAGGTATATATATATATTTTTTTAAATGTGTCCTTGTGTATCAACAGAAAACCTGCAAAAAATCAGAGAAGACAAATCCTCTGTATTAAATCATTAGTTTTGAATTTCTTGAGTTCACCCTCATTTTCTAGCTTCCATTACTAAGTTCCTAAGGCAATTGTACCACCCTTTAAAGGGCTTCTGCAGATCCTGACCATTTCTAAAGAAGGAACTTTCAGCAGAAGGCTAATTAACCTACTCTGTGAATTTGTGTAGTGTAACAGAAATTTTATGCTTCATAAAAAACACCTACTTTCAAACACCTCCTCTGTACTCCATGGTTCTAATGCATCTGATTTTTTTAATAGGTTCAAGACAGCAAAGTAAGCTCAGGTGTGTAGGAGAGGCAGAATATGTGAGGGCAGGCTAACATTCTGAGGTGAGATGTAGAGAGAAAACACATTAAAGCCAAACCCCCATAACTTCACAGGGACGTTTCAATGCTGGCAATGTCAGGTTGCTTTCCAAGTGAAACACGTACGTCTCCTGAGTCTATTTTTTTAAGAGTTCTCAGACTCCAGCAAAGAAGAAAAAGTCTCAATTTGTCAGCTGGGTAACCAGTATGAGGAAATACAATGAGTAGGTTTTGTTTCTAAATGTGTTAAGCTCACCCATGCTTGTCACATCATCCTTTCTCCCTCCCCTTAGCTGCTTTTTCCTTAGGCCAGAAACATTTTGGATTTTTGAAGGTTTTTGAAGCGTGTTTGTAGGAATCAACATGGTGAAGTGCAATGTCGAAGGGTTCAGAGGCTGTTACCCCCAAATCCACATCAGCTTTGCAGCCACGATGGGAACCAGATTTATTTTAGTAACACCTGCAAGGAATTATTTTTAATAACTCCTTGTAATACAACAAGTTCACATATTGGGAGAGCAGAGAGGTCACTGTCTATAGCTGCAATCTAAACCCAAACAGCCTGAAGGTGTTTCAGATGGTGGTGTGAGGGGGGCTTGCACAAAGACGTGCATTCTGCAGCCAGGGAGAGCAGATGATTTTTTTCCTGGCAACAGGAAATCTTTAAGCTTGCTAATAAAATTAATTTTAGATGATTTTTCACTATTCCCAGGTGAAAGCTGAATGTATATGCAGACCCTATGGCATATTGTCATTAAAATACCATATATTTTCCTGTTCCTTTAACAAAATGAAAAATAAAATGTTATTTATTATGTTACACCTTATAAACATGGAAATAGAAAAATTGAAATACAATGTATTCAACTCACAAAGGTGAAATCAGAATGTTTTGATCCTATTAAAACTATTTTTTTTCCTAAACAGCTTCCTGCTGAGGGCGTGCAACACTTGAAGTGGCATTTTCAGCTGTAAAAGCATTGTTGGAAGGTTTCCCTCTAGATTTAATAGCTGGTATTTCTTTAGCCCATTCTCTTAAATTTAACCCAACTGTAAATGGTTGCAATTCTTGTCTTGAAATCTGGTTGTGGGTGCATTAGAATGAGAATATAGAGAATTAGAACATGGAGGTTTAGAGAAATATAAAATATTAGATGTATTACAGAATTAGAGCAAGAATAACTGTGGCCTGTTCTTTATTGTCAATGACTTAAGAAAAAATTGTTCCTTTTAACTCCCCTCTATGTCTTGGTCCCTAATGTGATGGATGGATGGATGGATGAATGAGTGTATATAATATCTGACTGTGCAAAATGCATTTTTAAAAAATGTTTGGATTTTCCAATCCAGCAACACAAGACACCAGCTGCAAAGTGGAAGCTAAAAGAAAGGAATTCACCAACTTTTAGCACGGACTGCCTGTGCTTCCTTTGCTTTCGCTTTCGCTGAAAGGCAAGTTCCCTTAGTTTAGAATTTATCACTGCAGTGTTGAGTTGATTCCTTACCCCCATACCTCATAGATTTCCAATCACTTAGGAGAAATCTGTGAAATGAAAGCGTTGACTTAAGTCTTTCCCTCGGAAGATGGCAGCATTGCTTCAGGGAATAACACTTCCTGCGTTAGTTAGGAGCTCTTGGAGTTTTTAATATTTCCACTTGATCCACTATGTGGGAGAAACTCTGGCAGATGTGCTCGTTTGTGTTATCTGAATTTACATATCAACATCAGTTCGAGGGACTGGATGAGTTTCATTCATTTGCTGCTTTATTTGCAGGATTTGTGATGAAAATAATTTGCTGTAGGGAGTTCTGTGAATTGTATTGAAACTGTATCACTGCCTTTGTTCTTTGGCGTTATAGTTGCTGTAGTTAATACTGCATTTGTATTTCTGGGATTCCAGCAGGAAAATTTTATTGCTTCGAATGCACTAAGAAGCAATATATTACAGAAATTTTAATTTTAGATTTATGCACAGTTTCTTTGTGTCCACTGAGAGCTTTTATTCTTTCAGGGTTTGAGCCTACTGTCTCTCAGGTCAGTGATTGAGTCAGAATTTTAGGTTAAGTCCTGTAAAGACACTGGAACAGTAAATAAGAAAGGTGAATGAAGTAATTTTTTTAAAAATTTATTTTCTTCCCTGTATAAATCATGCGGAACGATGAAAGAGCTGCTGTTTGAACCATTAGTAGCATCAAGCTTGAGTTACCTCTAGGCAATACCTTTACTTTGTTTCAGGGCAGCAGTGATTTGCTTCTAAAGGAATTACCCAAGTTTATTTTTGATTGTAAAAACAGGTCTACCAATTTGGCCTTATACATAAGGAATAAAAAGCTTGAAAATACAGGAATCCTCACTGTGCTCTCTTGGACTAGGTTCAGCTTCACAAGAATTTAGATACATATTTTTTGCTTTCAATTATAATTTTGCCTGTGATTTTGATTTTACAACATGAGTTGTGAGCTGAAATGTAGTATTTTCTAATTGACATGCTTGTTTTATAACTCTCTTCCAATATCCCACTTGGCAAAACTGCTATCAAGACCATTTTCATTTTAAAATCAGGAAAGCATTTTCTATGATTGCCTGAAGAAACGTCTCTTTTATAGTAATGAAGGAGTATCCTGAGTAGCAACTGCTATTATCTCAAGGAAATATTGGCTGGTATGTTATATTATTTTAACAAGAAAAGATTTAAAGTCTTGTATTCTCATTTTCTTCAAGATTTGTATGCTGATCACAGGAAAAAATCAGCTTGCTTTTATTTTAATTTCTCAAGAACCAACACGCTTAAGATATGGTTTTACTGATAGGTGGTCACTTTGTTGCTGTCTTAGGGCTACGATGGATTTAGTTTGCAAGTCAAAGTTTCTACTGACAGCCCAAAACATTTATCTTATTGTTCAGAGATATCAAAATACTTACATTTAAGCTTTACCAAACTGAAATGCATGAATTCAATATTTTTTTTTTCTTTAATGTACCTGGCAGTTCTTCTCATCTTGAGCAATTCACGGTGCAGCCTCCTAAATGCAAACTTACCATTAGCATCATTTGCATTTGTGGCTTTGAAAAAATTGCTGAAGGAAGAAAGACACGGATATAACTGATAATGGGAGAATGAAGCCAGGCCCCGTGAATGCTGTATTCTGCTTTTTCCCCTCCTACTCCAGCATAGGTTCTAAGTAAACAAAAGAAATGCACCTGGTGGTATCATGAGTTTTAGAGGCTGCTGACTCCACTTTAGCATATATTCTGGGATGTTGTAAGAACTGAGCTGGAACACAAGGACAGCAGTGAGTGAGAGCTTCTGAAAGGTAGGTTCAAACACTGGAAGTTGTTTTGCCTCCTGGAGGTCAGCACACCCCCATGATTCCAGCTCTCTTTGGTTCAAAGAGAGTGTGAATGTAACCTCCTGGGAACACGAAGCCTATGATAGTCTCCATGAGCCACCTCACTCATCCTGGCAGCAGGACAAGTCTGGCTTTCAAAGGAAATTGAGAGACGTTCTGCCTTAAAGAGGAAGATAATTCAAGGGCTAACCTGTACCAGAAAGTTAAGAGACATTGTTTAAGGCAACTAAATAATTGAGATCATTTATTACTTGTGAAATGCACAATTGATCACATTCAAATCCAACCCACGCTGTTAAAAGGCAGAAGCTATCCTGATAAAGGGGCACCATTAGAAAATAGATTCTTCAAAAGTGTACATTGTGTTGGACTGTTCATAAAAATGCTTTTCAATAACTGAGTACCACTCAAAGTGGTTGGATGGGTCTGCATTTGGCTTTTATCTTGCTGCAAACATCCCAAACTTTTAATTGAAGTTCCTGAACTTTATATAATTCAAATGTGTCAAAAGAAAACTTACTCTATAAAGGATAAGTAGACATATGGTCAAAATGTCATTAATACTTTTGCTCAAAAATGTAATTAGAGGAACATATGTTGTATTGTGAATAACAATGTTTCTACTAATAAAGGAAAGGATTTATTAGAGGAAATCCCTGGGCCAGATTCCACTCTCTCTTTCTGCTACACCAGCTGTGAAATAAAGCAGAGAAATATCAGAAAAACATGAGCTACTGCTTGCAAAGATTTTGTACTGGAATGTTTGAGGTTAGTGTCTGTTCCATTTGTTGTCCATAAATTTTTAAGTGGTCATATGTGTGGTAACTACAATACATATTTCCTAGTCCTAACCGCTGTCTATTGCATTTGCTTCCATGGAAAGTAATGGAAGGAGTGGGCACAATATATGGGAATATGTAATTGGAAATTCAGGAAGCTTTCAGTCTTTAAAATGTAAACTTAACTGAGGGAAGTCTGAACACCCCATGGTTCATACAGGCCCTTTAGGGCTCCGTAGAGTCCCAGTAAATAACGGATTGTTTTGCTCCATTTGCATGCAGGCTTATGAGGAAATTGTGCAGGAAGGAATTGCAGGAGGGTTCTCAGTAGAATTGGAGCAGGAATAGGAGTTGTATATTTGAGTGCAATGGCTTAATTGTTTATGGCTGGGCTGTTGCAGAAATCCAAGATTATGAATATACGTGTCAGTGAAAGATACTTGCAGTGAATTTTCTCATAGGTACCAAAATTGAGATAAAACACCTGACAGAATCCTGACACTTAAGATAAGTAGGCTAAAAAAGAATTTGCATTACAATCTTCTAGGGGCAGTTTTCTCTTTGTTTCTTTCTCAAATCCCTGTGAAAGGATAAAAGCTGAAAAGCAGAACTGACTTGAGGTGTTTGCAGCAGAAGTGGTCAGCAGAAGGAGCTGGAGAAAAGGATGTGTTGGTTTCCACTGTTATCTGTAGCAATCTTAAGTGGTCAGATGTTATTGAAACTGAAACACGGTGAAGGCTCTGAAAACTTCTCTGCAGGATACAGAGCTGTGCTACATATCTAGGAAGAGTTTTTGTAATTTCAGTTTCAGAGGAGGAAGGAGAGCCAGGTGCAACTGATGGATATTGATGTGTGACCTTGTTACTTGCGCTGCCAACAGCTTCAGTTCGCAGACAGCAGGTTTGGGGGAGAATATTTGAAGTAAGTTTGGAAGAACGATCAACTGAGGAACAGAAACCTTGACTGTGTTGTAAAAACAAGCACTAACACCTGCTGTGAGCCTAAGGCTTTTAATTGTGTTTTTCTGAAAGAGTAGAAACTCCCCAAACCGTCCAGTATCCAAAATAACTTCCAGCATAGTAGCCCAGGGGAAACTAATGCCTCTCATTTACAAATTGACTTTTCGTGTTTGAGAGACATTGCTCAAGAGCATTAGGTGCATGATACAATGTAGGTTTGTAACAATCTCTGTAAGGTGCTAATCCCTCGCTAAGAAATTAATTGGTGTAAGAAGGCTGCAGCATATTTATGATTTCTCTTGAATGAGTAACAGGTAGTGGTGAAAGGTGTGTTTGGTACTTGCTCAGAGATTGCTGGAGGAAATGTCCAATGCCTTTTGCAATAGTATTTGCATATACATAATAACCTGAGAATTTGTCTTAATGCTGACATACTGATTTCCTAGCAGAGTCCTGACATATGGCACTGGATATTTATTAAGTACAAAGTGGAGGGGTTTAGCCATTTAATGTTGCTGGAGACAGTTTCCTTGTGTTTTCTGTTAGCTCACCTCAGAAATGTGCTTCTTAATGGCACTGAATTATGTTCTTCTGATTTGTTCTCTTGCAGGTGAGGAAATACACCTTCGAATTAAGCAGAAATACAGTGATGGCACCAAAAATAAACTTAGTTATTTCAAATTTGTTTCAAGAAGAATAAAGACTTTGCAGACTACATTCTGCCTTCAAGGAAAATCTTGTCTCCTAACTGTAGTTGGGTAGGATGGTATTTGTTAAGCTCTTGAAATGAGTGGGGAAAAGGCTTTGAAGGAAATACCGTGTAAGTTGCATACAATTTAGGTTCCTAACTGTGGAGGCAGTAGCTTAACAAAGTGAATATTTCTGGTTTGGTTCAGACCAGCTGCGTGTGCGACACCATCAAATATATTGTTTAAACAGGATATAAAAAGAGCCTTTCTAAATCAGAGCAGTGTGATGATTCCAGCAAGCTTCCTGAAAAAAGTTATTTTTGGCAGGATACAAAGAAGATAGGACTTGGGATCTGCACTGTGAACCTAATTTTCTGTTTATTTAGGGAACAGGAATTGAGAAGCAACATTACACTGAGGACAAAGCTAGCATGAAACAATGTGGAGGAAAAACTAAGATAAAACCGACCTCTTCAGGGGAAGAAATTAGGCTGATAGATGGCTGGTTGGGTTGATGGAGAAGACATGATAGGCAGGTTTGGGGTTATTTGGATTGGACTGGTGTCTGGAAAACGCGACCAGTGATGTTCTTGGTGGGTGAGGGGGAAATTTTGTTTCACTCTTTCATGTATTTTCTTTATAACATCTTGTACTTTCTGATGTCCCTTTTTAGAGCACTTTTCTAGTCACCTTGTGTTTGGAAGCTGTGTGTTAAATTTTGAGAGTAATGAAATGCCTCTTGGTAATTTGAAAACGATGATAATAAAGTTTATAGATTTCCACTATTCTGTGCTATTGAATGCTCTTAAGCTAATCCATTACTAAGGATGACAGAACTGTGATTCTGTGCTCCGTGCAACATTTCCATGGCTAGTTCAACACAGTTACTGAATTTGTAAACAGTAGAACTGACTTTATGAAATTAACTTTGGAGTAGAGCAGAAGGCTCAGGATTTGAAAATGGATCTTGACAAAATCAAGGCAGGAGTTATATGACCAGATAGGATGTTCTTGAATATTTCAAATGGATTAGAAAGAGTTGTTAAACTGGTGTCTTTTTGGTTTTAGTCGATTATCTGAGATGAGGATTGCCACTAATAGCCTGAAGGATTGAAGAAGGATTCTTTCCCTGTCTCACCATAATGCATTTTTGGTTTTGAATCATTATTTTATTGTTGTTGTTGTTTTCATTACAGAAACTAAAGTGTCTGAACATGCTATACTGTCATTCCTATAGGAAATCTTCATGATCCTGTTTGTTTTCCACCCATGCTTGGCAATGCCATCTGGTGTGCAGTTGCCAGATTTGATGGGAGTAAGGAATTCTGTTCTCTCCCGCCCTCTCATCTTTGTTTATGCTGGCATAAGTTGTTGGGATCTTTGTTTTTCTGTGCTCTTCTGCTTTACAGAGTAAAGTTCACTTCCTGGGCTTAGTTCAACTGCTTCCCTGTGGCTCCCTGGCAGTGCTGATAAATATATTTGCTCTTTATTTCTCTGTGATCTCTGAAGGAGTTTTTTATCTTTTATACTAAATGTGAGTGTTTTTCAGCTGCCATGCATGTATATATGGGCAGAATGGATGCTGATTTTATATTTTAATTTAACATCTACTATGTGTGTTTATGAGTTCAGGGTGATCAAGGTAGTCCCATCATCCTGTTCTGCCAGGAAATGTCTCTGCTACATTCACACAAGCAGAAAAATCGATATTGTGCTTTAACCCTGAATATGTTTAAATGTTTTATTTGAAAAATTCATCATTTTAGGCTATTTCTTTGCTATGCAATACTGGAGGCTGAACACCCTCAATCTGGTTTATGACTGCACCAAGTAACAGAATTCAACTGTTTAAAATCTGACTTCTCCTTGGAATAACTAGAGTTCAGGGAAAAAAATGTATGAGGATGAATGATCCCGGAACCATTGCCCAAGAAGTGTTCAAAATCTAATACTAATCCTAACATTTTTACTTTGTAACATGATTAGAACCTGGAGCCACCATTTGGGACCTGGAGCCTGAGGAGAGCCTGTGCAGCACTAAAAATGTCTCTGTTTCAAGACTTAGAAAGACTGAGATTCAGTTGATCACCAGTGAATGTGAATCTGGTGCTTCATAAAATGGGGTCTTTATTGACTTGCTCCCTAAAAACAATAAACAGTGATGTATTTCCAGACTGAGGAAACAGGACAAAGTGAGCAGGAAGAACACATGTTGCAGATCAGCTGTAATTGATTTCTCTGTAATTAAGTCACAGAGTAATTTCTGTTGAAAGAGGTGCTTGGAATCTGAGGATTAGCAAACTCCTCTCTGAAGAACTGTCAGATATAAGGACAGAACTATACATGTCCGTGCTTGCAGAGTGATCTGGTGTTAATAGAACTGCCAGGCACTGGCTAGCAGGGAAATGGCCCAGAGGGACCATCTTCATGTCAAATATATGTACACAGGATTCTTCAGAGCAGTAGTATGTTTGCACATCACATGTCTGTTAGGTAAGTCAGATCCGTTGGTGAGCACCAGCAGGGAATAAAGGAACCAGGGCTGCTCAGGACCAGGGGAACTGATGAACAGCTAAAAAGGAAGAGCCCATTTGTATGAGGAGCATTAACTATCACCTGCATTGACAGAAGTTTGGAATCAAATTCTTGAGTGCACAGGTGTGTGGTGTGAGAGCACACTGCAGAAGGATCAGTGTGGAATACTTGCTGAAGGGCTGGAAGGACAAAGCAGCAGCAGCCCTGCTGCCTGGGAGCATGGAGCACACCTGAGAGAGAGTACAGGGAGACACAAGTTGCTTTATTCACTCTTATCAGAAGAGATGGATGTGGGGCAGGAGAGAGCCAAATATTTCTCAACTATTTTCCTTGCAAACCAGAGAAGTGATTTTAGTTGAATTATCTACTCAAAAATCATACGTGAGAACTCATAGATGTGTTACGTATTTTAAAACATATTTGAGTTAATCATTGCAATACATTTTCTACATACAGCTTGCAGCAACCATAGATTGTCTGTATGGATGCAGAAAATGATGCAGTTCTTAAACCAGTGTATTGCTTTTATCTTTGATGTTACATTAAAAAGAAGTGGGATATCTTAGAAATATTTTTTTGTAATAAATGTCTGCATCAAAAGTATAAGGTAAGGCTGGAAGATATGTGAGGACTCAGAGTAAGAAGACTCATCAGAAAAACAAATGCATAGCAGGTGTGTAGAGTTCACTAGGGTGTGACAGAGACATTTTCTTGTTTCCTATTTCAAAAAATGTGAGTTAAAAAGCATATGCTGAAAGCATATGCTGAATCAGTTAAGAATAAAGTGCTAGTGCTATGCAGCTGTCCTTGCTGAAGGATAGCCTTTATCTCACATAATTATATTTACAGTTGTATTGTAATAGAGCTGTGTACTAATGAGTTGATTTGGTCATAAATCTAAAAGCCATATTGAGGCTATTAGAATGTTGAGGGTGTCTGGTGCAAACCTCCTGGTGAACTTTCTGGTCACCATCTGGAAGGAAGCCAACTAGATGCAAATCACCTTTTGTGGGAAAACAAGAGCCTGAACTGTGTAAGGGTCACACTCCAATGTAAAATACGTATGGATTTATCAGTGGGAGTCATTACCAACATACCTTTCTGCTGCTCTTTGCCTCATTGTGTGTACCAGCTCAAGTGGAAAATCAAGTGACAGATTAATGCTACGCATTCGCAAAACCCCTTTGAGAAGAGCAGTCACTGTTGCCCATAAATTTAAACCTTTTAAGAGGTTAAGATGGGTGAAGGTGAAACAAATATTATTGTACTTAACAATGTACTACTGAACTCTACGAGGCTTGATTCTCTTTTCCCTTGAAGTCATTTGCAAGGCTTCTATTAATATAATGGGAGCAGGGTTGGCCTGTTCCTGGTCTAGACGGGGAGTGCACAGAGTTTTGATTCAGTGTTTTGCACAGTGTTTTGATCAAGGGCAGAAAGGCAAATTAAAAAAAAAATAAAACAAAACACCACAACCAACTTAAGTGTTATTTCCAAAGCATGGTACTGAAATCTGTATTGGAATTAAAAGGGGGCTGTGGAAAGGGTTGTTGATGCCCCCTTTATTCCTGCAAGAGAATTTGCATTTAGTGGGGAGGGCTGGCCTTGTTGCACTGTTACCATAGTGAGTTGCAAGCAATTCCTCTCTGGATTCTGATGGTTTTGTGTACTTGCTCAAGTTAACACTGTTGCTGAATAAATTATTTGGTTACAAATTCCTGGCTTATACAGTAAGTTGTTGTTTGCAGAATTCTGGGACTAAAGTTTCAGTCTCTGAATGGTTGGCTTCTGAGAAAGCAATTTGAGGTGGTGTCCTACGCTTAAATAAGCACCCTCTGGAAGGTGTGAAATGTACCAAACACAGGAAATGGAAAAGAGCCCCTGGCATTCCATAAGATTTTTCAGTGTTCCTGACTGTTTGCCAAGGCTCATTCGAAGTAAATTAGATGTGTTACTTTCTAATAGTTCATGGGCAGTGACCCATACAGGAAAAACTTCTTAAGGAATCGTCAGTACTTCCCTTGCTTTACTTACCTAAAAGAGTTTTTGAAAATGGACCTGCTGGAAAACGATTGTTAGGCACATTTTACATTTATATTTGCTGCCTTCTTGCTATCAATTAGCTCTTTTGGGTGGGTGAGACTAACCAGAGAAGGTTTGAGCTTCTGTTGTTGGAGAGAGGAACCAGGATCTGAACTGAAGGACATTAATCCACAAAGATGCAATTGAACATAGAAAACAGGAGCTGTCCATACAAGGGAGAAACAGTGGAAGCACTGAAATACAATGTTTGTCTGTTCTAGGACTGAAAGCAGGCTGACAGAAGAAAAATCTACTTTGGAAAACAGCTGGTCTCATCTCAGATTCTGGGTTAATATAGGAACTTTAACCCCTAGGAGAAAGAAGGAAATTATCCCTGAAGCCAGCTATCCAGGCTGGCTGGATATCCCTCCTGTAAATGCAGTACAGTTGCAAGCAGTGAATTTCATAGAGCTGCCTGATTTTGGTTTACTGTTGGTGGTTTTTTGCTGCCCATACAGATGCAAGAACATCATCCTGTTTGTTGCGCAGGATGTTGTGTGTCACTTGGACTTTGAGAAGTGCTGGATTTGACACAGATTCATGGAAGGATGTACTGTTCTCCCTTTGCCATGGCAGTGTGGAAAAAATGAGTTCTGACTCAGATGTTTGGTTGACACGGGTTGAAAATGGATTAAATATACGCTGCAGTAATTGACTCTTTAGGACATGAAAGTGGTAAGAAAACAATAGTTTGTGGCGAGATAGGCTCTTGGTATGGTGAGGAAGAGGATATGTAAGTGAAATAATACACCCTCACTGTATAGAATGTTGTGTGGATAGATGGCTCTTGGATTGTATGTCCTATGTGATTGTGGGCAAGGAAATCCTGAATTCAGATTTTCATTCCTTTACATAATATAGAATGGTGCTGGGTTTTTTCTTACTTTATTTTTACACATTTCTTCCAGGGAGAAATATTTTGGATGTCATAAATAACTTCTCAGCAATGCATAGCTGTTTGCATTAAAATGGAACGATCTGAGTAATGAATGTTGACTTGGAATTACAGCCAGTATGGTAATGAAATAAAGCCCCATTAAATTTAAGTAATTTGCAAATTGAGGTTGTTACCATGTAAATAATGGTCTCCCTGGCTGATGTGAGGAAAGGGTCATATCAGTCAATCAAGTAGGAAAAAGGACTTTTAAACAAAAGTAAGCTAGTGTGAATGTTAAATTATGGATTAAATTCCATACATACATAGCAGTAAATCCCCACTAGTAGAGACTTGTCAAGGCTGCTTAGAAATCTTTGCTACATTTATTTTCAATGTGGTAATTCTCCTGGTCTTGTTCTACTTCTATAAAAGCTCTCAGTAATTATTTGGTGCGTAAATTCCAACAATGCACCAGTTTATCACAATGCTTGTGTTAGTCATATATACTTGTAATTAACTGCGAGTTATTCAGATGCTAAATAGGTGCATGTATTGATCTAGATCAGTTTTGACTTTCTTAACTAGAGTCTTACAGAGGAGCAGGCATAATAAATCATGTTTGAAAGAAGATTCATCCAGCGTACCACTGGAGTTTCGGTAAATGAGTATTTCTACCTGGAGGAGATGTAGGAGGATCAAAATACATCACAGATCTCTGTGAACCAAAAGCGTTCACCCCCTCTATATAATCCTGGTCATGTTCTGCTCTGGGGCAATGTTTTGTTGCCACTGCGTTTCCTCTGACTGAAGATTTGACCAGAGATCTGTATAACTAGAGCATCTGGTCCATTTCTTTACCTTCCTTAATTAAATTCAGATCTATTTGTTATAAAACATTGTGGAAAACCTAGAGGCATCAAAAGGGAGCCTCCAATACAGAAAATCAGTGCAGGTGTTTGGAAACTTTGATGCTCAGAAGAAGGAAATTCTCTGCAGTAATGGCAAAGCAGAGTATCAAAGGACACTGAAGTCACACTGCAAGTAACTATGTATAAATAGAACCTGAATATTCTTATTGTGACAACTGGGGTCCAGTAAACCATTTTATTTTCCAAATAGAGATTTATCTCCTAAAGTGGTTGATTAATATACCACTCAAACAGATTCTCAAACAAGAAATACTTAACTGTTCTTGTTCTCTTTCAGTCGTTGTAACTTTTGAAAAACTTCAGTTCTGTCTATGTTTTCTCCCAAGTATGACATCCTATTAATGGTAAAAATTTCATTAGATGAGGGGACTACAAAACTGTCTGAACATAGAGTATGGGTGCCATAAAGGCTTCCTGCTGAAGTACCAGTCTTCGTAACTGTAGAAATGCTGATATGAGTGTGCTACCCTTTACTTCTCAGTGCCTCACTATTGGTGGATTTACTTAGGCCTCCAAAAGGAGTGTTTCAAGTGCTGCTGAGTCAGAATACCTCTTTACTGCTATCTTTGCAAGTTTGACAATGGGCTGTAATCCTTTTTTTTCAGTAAAGATATTCCATTGTAGAATTGCATGTGAGTTACTGGCAGGTGGTTTGACACCCCCTTTTCTTTCTACAGTATGAAGTCAGATGTCTGGCACTGACTGGGTGCCCATTCCAGTTGTTCTCCTGTGTAAACAGGACAAGATGGTTCTTCAGTCACACGTCTCTTCTCTTGGCGTTGATTGCTATAGTGCACGTGAAAGAGGAATTTACTCATTGGCAGAGGAAGCTCCAAAGAAGAAAAAGACTGAGCTAGGTGATTCACAGGAGAGTAGTTCCAGTTTTATTGGTTTGCTCTCCCTAAAGGGCTGCCATCATCGTGTGAGGGTTCAAGGGTGTACCTCGTGCTGTACCCTGTCCTGGGGGGCATCAGGCACAGCATCACCAGCTGCTCGAGGGAGATGACTGTCCCTTTCTACTCTGCACTAGTGTAACCTCACCTCGAGCCCACTGTGTGGTTTTGGGCACCACAATATAGGACAGGTATTGAGCTATTAGAGAGCATCCAAAGGAGGGCAACAAAGATTGTGAAGGGCCCTGAGGGGAGGCCTTATGAGCAGCCACTGAGGTCACCTGGTCTGTTAAACCTGGAGGAGACTAAGGGGAGACCTCACTGCAGTTACAACTTCCTCATGAGGGGAAGAGAAGGGGCAGGCACTGATCTCTTCGCTGCCATGACCATGGGAATGGCGTGAAACTGTGTCAGAGGAGATTTAGGTTGGATGTTAGGAAAAGACTCTTCATGCAGAGGCTCGCCAGGGCAGTACTTATGGCCCCAAGACTTGACAGAGTTCAGGAAGTGTTTGGACAACAATCACAGGCATATGGTGTGATTCTTGGACTTCTCCTGTGCAGGGCCATGAGTTGGACGTTCATGATCCTGGTGGCTTCCTTCCAAGTCAGGATGTTCTAGGATTCTAGGGTTAGAACGCTGAACCACCTGCTCCTGCTGAAAGTGGACCTACCTCAGATTACAGCATTCTTATCATGATGTTGCCTTAATTTGCCTAGTTTGAAGTTTGAGGCTAATGATTTATTTTTTTCCTTCAGAATTCTGGTCTTTGAACACTGATTGCATAGTAAGAATTTTGTGAAAATTACTGTTGTTGGGGTATTTCCTTAAATCATTATCATGAATGGGAAACCTGAGGGGTTGTGTATGACTGATCACTTCAGTTTGATGCAAGTATGATATCACTTGAGTGTGATATAAATTGAGGTTACGGATGAACTGTGGAGAATTAGGGAAAAATTCAGTAAAACTTTAAACATCTTCTCCCCTCTGCATGTGTATATGCTTTAAATATTAACTAGATATTTCGTATTGTAATAGTCGAGGATGACTGCTGCTATTTGCTTTTGCTTCCTTTCATGTACTATAAGAAAAAAGTGATAAAACAATATTTTTACTTATTATTATGAGATTAGATGGCCAAGCACTTGCTCTTCCTCTCTTGTGCCTGAGCTTCATTCCCTGACAGCAAGACAGGTGGTCTAGAACTGCTGCGGTGAAGGAGGCATAATCAGGGGTGAGGGGTCAGTTACAATGAAATTAGATAGACAAATAACCACGGTTCAAGGATATGCTTAAATGAACAGCATAGTTTGCACTACCCCTTGGTAGTTGTTTTAAGGTGCATAAACTGCTGAGTTCACCATGTCCCAGTTTTGCAAGGATAGGCTGTAAAGACCATAAATCCTATGAAAGGGGTCAGAATCTAATTTACAGGTCGGATTCAAAGCTTGCCGAGGTCCATGGAGACTTCACTGTTAAGTTTAGTAAGGTTTGGACCTTATCTTAAGGAAAAAAAGTATATTGAGAGAGTGCAAAGATGATGAGAGAAGTAAGTTTTCCCAGAATACATTAACTTTTTATATGTCTACCATCAAAACAGTTCATAAGACTAATAAACTATCTCTTATGGTTCCATTTTGATTTATTTCAAAATACAGCAAGCCTAATAAGTGAAGAGTGAGATTATTCATTACCTGCTGTTATATAGTAAATGGAAATACATGTTTGCCCCAGGGGTCCAGGTGAATAGTAAATTTGGGAAGATGTCTCCTGCAAGAATGTTATTTTCAGTGCAGAATAAACCAGAACTACTGTCAGAATTATTCAGTCCATTGAATATACAATCCTGTAGCTATCCTCTGGCTGAAAACACAGGATTAGATTTTCTGCTGATGAAAATGAGTGCTGCTCCACTGACACTTGTGAGTCATATCATCATGTTCTGCAAAGAACTTGGTTTGGTTTTTATTTTCTGTTTAGTTGTAAAGGTCCCACTTGGGACTTGGGCTATTTATCACATGTGCTGCAGAAAACCAGTGGTGAGATGACTGTGATGAAAAGCACTGTACCAAACAGTCACTAATGCTATTCTGCACCAGCTGCCTTGCAAAAGAAAAGTGGTCCTTAAGTCAAGCACCAGAAACAAGATGCTTTTAGAAGAAGGAAAAATAGTCAATTTTGAGGTTGCTCCTTTGCAACAAAATAGAAATTGTAATGCTCCTATAATCTTAAGCCAAGACAGACTCTGGTAAGTATAATGTGACATAAGTGCATTTTATTTTGCTGTTAGTGAGATGAAATTGTATAGCTGTCAAGTTGTGGCATGTCTTTAAGTGCTGAGTAAAACCATTGCTGGGTGTGATGAAATTAGCGTGCCAAAGGAGAGGGAAGAATGCAGATCCATCAAATGAACCTGTTAGGACTTTGAAGCGAGTTTAAACCAGTACAGATGCCTTGACCATCTGCTGAGGAGTGTGTGTAGACATAATTGCACAGAGCAACTGTCATTTCACTTTTTAAAAAAGCACCTTATTTTGCAGGAATTAGGCAGCCAGAGGGGCCAGATTCTCCCTGCTCCCAGAGCCCCTGTCCTTGAAATAGCTGTATGTTCTTTTGTAGACTTCAGCTCCAAATGATCTGATTTATTTGAGGCTCTCCCACTGTGTGTAAGAAGTTACATCTATCCTGTCCTGTAGAAGCTGGAGCCCCTTGCAGTTTAGCATGGCTGAACTGTACCTCGGAGTTTATCACAGGTATAGTGAGGTCCTCTTGACTCTAATGATGGTCCCAGGGCTTTGTTCTCCTGGTTTATATTGCAAAGATCTTTGGCAGAATGATATCTTTGCATTATGTAGCTGCTTGTCCATTATTTTTATTGCAGAAAAAGGAAGTGTGAGCCTAGATCATGGAAGTATTGCTATCCCTTCCAGTGCATGCCAGAGCTGCAGAAGCCACAGGGGGGGTGCATTTGTGAATAGGTAAGATTTAACAGAACCTAATGAAGATTGTGGACATTTTCTTATGCTCAGGTTCTTAATGGATGAATTGAAGTATTTAAATTCACAAGTGGCTGCAGCAAATTTCAACTGACGTTTTAAAGGAAGGATCTTGCGCTCCAGCTTCCTAAACATAGAGACAGTTTTAGGTAAAAGCTCAGTTTTATCCGGCAGGAATAAAAAGTAAATATCCTATGTGTGACCTCTGTCAAGTGAATGAATGTTTCTGAGCATGGAGCATTTGCTGTGGATTGTTCTCAGTTGCTGGGTTTGTCAAAGTGCCCTTGCTTATTTGTGATATGTAAAATGACAAAAAATAGAAAGATGTGGGCAAATAAGTAAAACAGTGTTGTTTATCTCACACTTTTGCATCTACATTTCACATTTCTGTTACTCAGGTGATGACTTTTAGTCTCTATTTTTCTTTCTTTTTGAGCACAACGTGTGTTTGCAGAGGTTCACGTTTTTCAAGAAGAGGTCCATTGTAAGAATGGGAAATCTATTAAAAAATGTTTAGAGGAAAAAAATATCTAGCTGGAGAAAATGTCTGTGCTCACCCTGAGACAAATGCTGAGGGGCTTTCTATTTAACTGTCTTAGCAATTTTTGCTAGTATCACTTCAGCTTGAATAATATGATTTTATTAATTTGATTTTTAGCTTACTGAAACAGTAGTAGGTGTAGACAGATACATCAATTCTAAAATCATCAAACCATTTCTCCCAAGGTTCAAAAGGGAGTCTGGCTTTTTTTTCTTCCTGACATCACTTCTGTAGTCATTATCTTTTTGTAGCTGATTTTTAAAAAGTTGAATTACTTCAATTCCTATTGAAACAGAAGCTCATATAAATATTCTATGTATATTATTATTGCTTTTTAAAATCTTACTGAATTAACATCTTTCATAATGTGCTGAAGGAAGAGAAACAGTGAATACAGAAAAATTTGTAGTCAGACTGGGTTTCCATACCAGTGACATGGGCCCCTGTAATGTGAGTATAGTTCCAATAGTCAAGCGTTCTGTTCCTAGGGTGTTCTTTTTTTTTAATGACAGCACTATTCGAGGAAAGAAAAGAGCAATGTTTATTTATTTTGCACCATATTTGTGTCTGCATTGCCAATATAAACTAACAACGGCTCTTGATGAATTCTGCTGGCCCTTGTCCTCAGATTTGTGGGATGTTACACATAAGCTTTTAAGGTAAAGCGAAGGGGTTTATGTGTAAATGAAGCTTTCTGTTTCTCCAAAATTCAACCAGGAAAGCTTTCCAATAGGTATTTGGAAACCCAAAGCATGCAGTGGCAGTTCCTGCAGAAAATAGTACAGAAATGAGAAAAATCCCTATAAAAATCACTCTGACTCCCTGGCACAGCCAGTGTACCATGGTGTGGCCACTTGGATATCTGGCTGTCACTTCATGTTCCTCCGTTCAACATGGATATTTGCAGACTCCACGCTGAGCACTGCTTAGCCCTGAGGATATGTTTAGCTTGTGACTGTTCCCAAGGCACTTGAAGTGCGTCACAAGTGTTGGCACGCTCAGGAGCTCTGGTCATTCCTGCTGTGCATGTTTTAAATGGTTATTTTTCCCAGTTCCTCACCAGAAGTTTCTGGGAGCCTGCGCAGCTCAGGTGGCCGGCAGACCATATGTTGGCTTCTGGCCTGCTGCCATTCCTAACCTGAATAATTAAATTAGACCACCTTTGATGATATTGTGTATTAAAATATTGGCCTTGGAGGAGCAACAGTTGGGAGATCAAACTTTCACATCCCCTGTGAAACTGATGTGCTGCAGAGATCACAGCTCCTGGTTATGTCAGCTAAAACAGGAGTGCTAATTGGTGCCACAAATCAAAAATGTTTCTTTTGAGCATCAAAGCAAGATTCAGGAAGAACTACTCACTTCAGAAGACTCAGTCCATGAGTTCTTAAAGAGGTTTGGCTTCTGGGAGCTGGGGCTTTGCCACTTGAGGTACTGTGCTGTACAAACCGATGCTCAGACTGATACAGGTTCTGAGATGACTTGTGACTCTGCTTCTTGAATTTTAGTAGGGCCTCTATGACTTAAATTACATTTAAGTGACTGACTAGAATATTATGGATTTTTTAATCTCTGAATTCTCTTGAGTTTAGAAGTTGAAAGCAGTGACACGTGTTACTGCTGGAGAAACTAAAGAATGAGCAAAATGGAGAATCCTCAGGGATGTGACGCACACAGCACTGTGGAGACAAAGGGTTCCTATGGCACCTTTGTCTTTCTCTTAATATTTCTAAAGAAGTGGAGTTAGTATGAAACTATTTTGGAAAAAGTGTAAATTAATTGTAATATATTTAAACCTTGCAAATCAATAAAATAGTTAAACTTGCCTATAGGGCCTGTTGCATCATACTTACACATAGTAATGTGTAAAATGAAACTAAATAATCTACAAAGATATTGGAGACAGATATTTAATCTTGTTTTACATAAGATAATTTTTATCTCATTTAAATCAGGTGATTCAGATGCAGTTGCATTGCTGTTGGAGGAGGATATTTGGAATTTTTGCTAAGTGTTGAAAGAGACTTGATAAGGATTTTGATTTACCAACTCATGCTGTCAGTATTCTTTGTGAAAATGGGGATTTTTCAAAAGGTCTCACCAAAAGCAGTTCTCCCTGTTCTTGAATGGCTCCAAATACCACATTTGTACTTCACAACATACCTGGGGTTGTAGGGGAAATGTATTTCATGCTTGACATACTCTTTATTGCCATATGCAGATCCAGATGCGTCCCAGTCTGAGTGGGAAAATACGTACCCACATCTGTATCTTATGCTGTGAGCACAGGCTGCTCTGGATAGGGAAAAAAAAAGATGATGACATGACCCTGAGATTAGCACCAGGGTTGTGGGCTCAATCCTTTTGTGGGCATTCACTTGGGAGTTGGACTCGATGATCCTTGTGGGTCCCTTCCAGCTCAGAACATTCTGTGATTCTGTGAAAGGAAGGGGATGGAAAGTTTGCTGGGAACACCCTCTGGGGAAGCTCTGCCTGAGTTTATTGCTCAGTCACAGGCCAGGCTAGAGATGTAGCTTCATTTCAGACTTAGAGATTTCATCTTATTTTTTAAACAGTTAGGCAGTTCATATTTTACAGCTTTTTTTTCTCTTCTTTCTTTCTGGAAACTCTTTGCAATGCCAAAATTAACCAAATTATGTTTTCAGTCCTATTCTGTAGATTCCTAGGATACTATCTTTATTAAAAAACAGAAAATATACTCTGGAAAGGTCTGCTCTGATTCTTAGGGACAATGATCTCTTACTCACACTTTGTATCTACTGCTTAATAAGGACCTCTTATACCATCTCCAAAACATTATTTGCAGGTTGCCCTGGGAGATAATGCACCAGGTGGACTGTAATTCAAGTATTGTTCATAAATTATGTTTCTCATTCTAAGGCACACCTGCTAATTCTTCCTTTGTTGGTATAGAAACAGGGGAAAAGCCTTTAAGTCTGATTCAACCTGATTTGAAAATAAAAATATTTCACTAGTCACTGTCTAGAATTATTTCAGTTTTCTTTGTACTGCTGCTGCTGACCAAAATCTTTGCCTGTTATACTTAAAACATGTATTTAGAACATGTTTGGCACTTCAGTATGCTCTGTATTTGCAGCCATTAACTACGGCATTATTCCAACTTCTATTTTAGGACAACTTTTGTTCTGTTTGTCTGTGACGCTCTAATTTCCCTCCCCCTGCAGTCTGATGGAAGCTTCTGTTCCTCTGTTATATTGTAAGTCTTATTTTAA
This sequence comes from Pitta sordida, assembly GCA_013390025.1. Lineage (NCBI taxonomy): Eukaryota > Metazoa > Chordata > Aves > Passeriformes > Pittidae > Pitta > Pitta sordida. Next base: position 67,933 of record WEKX01028687.1, on the reverse strand, counting down.
GCCTCCTGTAAAAGCTCAGAAGATGTGTCTTTATCATGTGGATGATTGTCTGACATTGTTGAACAAACGCATCTTTTAATGTTTAGAGGCCAAAGCTGCTCATCAGGCTTTTTTTTGTGTAAACCTTCCTCTTGTTGCTCCTGTAAGAAGTGACACCTCGCTTCTCCAATTGTTTCTAGCAGTTTAGTATTTCGCTGGGGAGTTGGGGGTTTTGATTTTTCATCTCAGATTTCCTAGGAGATAAAGATGGCATATTTTGATCTAAAATATATTCCAGAAACTTGCTGATGAGGTTGTGGTATGTATGTTTGTGTCTTCCCACAGGGACTATTTCTGAGCTAGAGGTTTCAAGATCAAGTTACAGAATAGACTCCAGATGGTCTGGAATGCTTCTTTTAGCTAATCTATAGCTAATTAAACATTCAGCACAAGCGACTCAGTTTTTAAAACAGAGCACATTCTTTCAGAAAAGCAGTATATTGATTTTTAGCTTCACTTTTCATAATTTATATCTTTTGTTTCATTACTTAGTGTTTTCCATTGCTGGTCTTCGCATCTATTTTGTTGTGTGGTTTAGGGGCAGCTAGGCATCAGGTATCTTACATTTCAATCAATGAAGGAAATTAATAATTTCTTTGTGGGCTAGAGGTATTTGTTTTTCTAAGCTACTGTGAAGGGGAAAAGAGTAAGACAGTGCTCTGGCTGACACTTGCAGCCATCTCTACTTGCCAGTTGCTCTCACGGAACAATAGAAAGGGAGGTGGATCTGTGCATCATATGACAGGAGGTGAAGTAGATTGTGAGAATGTAGTTTTCTTGTTCTCATGGGCCTCATTATAGGTAAAAGATAAATGAGTTATACACTGGCTTGGACGAAGCAGTGTTATTTTTGTATCTGAGTGCAAACAGCACAAGTTAATACAAGTAGTATTTCTGACTACCTGGAGTCAGAGAAGATGTAGCGGGGAATAAACACTTGCTCTCATCTCTGAGGAAAGCAGAATCTGCTCCTTAATGAACAGGATTTTTCCATCACTCAGTCAAATCAGGGTGAAGTATTATCCATGATTTATTAAATGGTGGAAGTTATTAAACAGTGCATGTCACTCATTCCACTCTGGAAGCATTGGTACAGGAATGTTTCTGCATTGCCCTAGAGCTGAGGAGCTGCAACATTGCGACAATAATTCTGCAGTGCAAAAATAGGCAAATATCAATAAAAGGTAATACCTGGAATTTTTTTTCCATTTTTGATGTGCTCATAGTGCCATCATCATTGTAAATCCTTGAAAAAAGTTTGGCTCATATTATCTCTAGATTGAATTCAATTTTTCCTGCTTCTGTGCCAGAGTTAGGACTGTTCTTACTAAATATTTTGCTGATTAGAAGCCAGTGTATACTTCAGTTCTCAAGACAAGCTAAATAGTCTCGCTGCCAAGATTTCTCTCAGTGTAGCTGATACCAGTATGAGCCATTTCTGCTGAACCAGTATCAGGTTTTGTGATGGAGTCAGAAAATGACACAGAAGGACACTGCCATGTCCAGAAAAATCTTTGACAACAAGGTAAGTTTGTGTCAGTGCCACTGATGCTAATGGTGACATCAACAGAGAGAGAGAGAGAGCCTACAATGGAAATGAAGGGGAAGTTTGCCTCTTTTAGAATGCTCTGTTGCCAAGACATCCAAATCACTTCTAGAAATATCAATAGGGTCCTGTTGGACCTACCTTTTCGGAAAGATGCTAAACATGCATTTGATTCAGAGCACAATGTTATTGCTGCCTTCCCTGCCTTTCTTTAAGTGAGACTTAAAGAAAAATCCTGTGCAAATCATTGAGATAGGATGGTGCTGTCTTGAAAATATTTTTCTTTCCCAGTTGATAACTGGACATAAATTGGCCGTACCAGTCCAAGGCATAAAAGTTTCACATTTTTACATGTATATTTACTCAGCATTCAAGGTCAGATAAGTTGCATTTAAAAAAATATTTATGAATTATTTTTAAAATGCCTTAATATATGAAAAAATATAGCCCTTCTAAATGTGAAAATTAAGTTGTGAGGATTTTTTGTTTGTTTAATAGCACTTAACAAGTTAAGTTAAGCACTTAACAAGTTAACTTAAGAAGTTAGCTATCAACACAATCTCTTACAGGACCTGATTTAAAGTGTATTAAAGGCAGGGGGAGGCCTTCTGGCCCTGGGAGTTCAGAGGCTACTTGTTGTTTTGGAATTTCTTTCAGATTTGAGTGTAAGAATGTGTCTACTTAATGGGAAGAAAAGATAAAGAACTTTGAGAGTACCTGGAGGCAGATTCAGGCATATACGGAAGCATGTAGTGCTCTGTTTCCAGTACAACTAAATGCAAACTGCACTTCATAAGGTTTCTGGACTGTCCAAGTTGTGACATAATATATGAGTTACTTTTTAAGTAGAAGTTTAATGTACTTAATATCTTAAAACTCATTGGGTGAGATCTGAAAATTTATGACTTTAGCCTGCAGCATATTTTAGTCACTGATCTCTAGAACAAATTCTGTTGTAAATAAATCATTGCAGTGATATATTATGAAGGCAGAAAAACTTATTGCTCACTACTGGAAGTTAAAGAATCTTTTGCTAAAATGGGGGTTTCCCTAGTGAAAGGAAATGTGTGAAGAACTTTCCCTTGGATCAGAGAGTGCAGGCAGGGAATGGCTCTCTGGGTTATGAAGTGCTGGAATAGCATTCTGGGTACAGGCAAGCAAGAAATGCTTCTCAGTTAATCTCTGGCTCTCAGGAAAGCCAGTGCCCAGGATTTACTGCATCACATACATGGTAAACAACGAGGAAGGACAGAATGGAGAAATAGCAGCACAATGTATTGCTTGATTGTAATTGTCTGACAGTTTTGCCTTTAGGAACTAGAAAAGAGATTTGAGGGAAAGCAGGAAGGGGACATTTCTCTTTTGTGAGCTATCTCATTTCCACCACGTCCATACATGCAAAGAAAAAACATCATATTCAGTGAATTTTGTGGGGCGGGGGGTAAGGGGGAAAGAACTGAAATTGAAGAATCTATCTGTCTCCAGGTCCCAGAAAGGCCAGAGACGAGGTTAGGAGAGCTAGAATAACACCTATTAAAATAAAATGAGGAGAGATAAAGTCCTGAAACTGCCTCTGAGAAGTCTGGTTCAATGTGCTGCATTGCTTATACAGCCCAGATCTAATTTATTTGTTCATATTGATTGTTGAACTCAATCAGCGTCCTGTATGTCTGTGTACATGTAATAGCTAATTTCTCAATAAAGGCTTGCTTTTTTTATCTACACTTGCAGGTGTACAACTACACTTTAATTGTATAGCGATAGCTGATGGCCTTTATTTTTAACCTTTCTTATTAAAGGAGAATTAAAAGAGATGGGGACAGACTTTATGCTAGGGCCTGCTGCAATAGGATAAGGGTAATAATTTTAAACGAAAAGAGGGTAGATTCAGACTATCTAGAACAGAGAAATAAATATTTATATAATTTATTTATTTTCTTAGTTTGTTTTTTATTATTTACAAAGAAGGTGGTGAAACACTGGAACAGGTTTCCCAGAGATGTGGTGGATGCCTCATCCCTGGAAACGCTCCAGGGCAGGTTGGGATGGGGCTCTGAACAATGTGATCTAGTTAAACATGTCTCTGCTCATTGCAGGAGGGTTGGATCAGATGAGATTTAAAAAGTCCCTTCCAACTCAACCCATTCTATGATTCTCACAGGTAAAACTCATAGCAATACTTCTAAGTGTGTAGTTGCTGGAACAGTTGTTTGGCTGTTCTTGCAAAATAAGTAGTCAGCTGTAAGTTAAGGATTTCAGGAATAAGGGCAAAACCAGTGTAAATCTGTAGGTCTTCCACATGGGAAAAGTTTGATGGTAATGTGAGTTAGCAGAACATATTTCTCCAAATACAATACATTTGTGCATAAATATCTACAGCTGTATCTCAAGTGAGCTATGTAAGTGCCTTCAAAAGAAAACAGCAGCAAAGCAAGTTCTTGGATTAGTGCATAAAATAATTTTGCTTTCCAGAAGTCATTAATTGCACTTTATTGTCAGGTGGTCCATGTTTGCTTCATGTTCATATTTGTATTATATTTGTATGCAATAAAAAAGCCTTAGTATTAGATATGCATGGTGTAATGTTGATGAGACCTATGAGAAAAAAGTTTCCATCATGTAGGTTAACGTGATTTTGAAGGCGGAAATATGTCTCTGGTATTACTGGTAAAAATTGCAGATAGCGATTTTCCTTTGGTAAAACTTCCCTTCCTGTGGGTGTTGAAATATTGGTGGATGGGCTGGGGTATTCCAGTAAATCTGAGGGAGTCTGAAAGCCAGCAGCTTAGTGATGTGCAATGTGCTTGCAATGAATCTTGTCATCTGTAAATCCGAGTTCATTCCTCTAAAGGTCAAAACTGCCAGGACTCATTGGTGCACCTGGTATTAACTGTCATTATTTCCATTGGCATTGAAGGAGGACACAAATCATGAAGTGTCTCCAAAATTAGATACAGTATTACAATCTCTCCGAGGTCACTGAGTCTCTCCTATGAGTCATTTCTTTTTGTGTGTGCATTTCAGTTCACATTACTACAAACAGAGCCTGAACTTGCATCCCACCCCTGATGAGATTTAGGAATTGAACTAAGGAGAAAGGCTGTATTTCAGTCTGGACACCTCAGTCATCTTAGCCCTGTTGTTGAGGGAGCGGTGGTTTTGCAGACCTGCCTCTGGCACACCAAGTGCTTCTCACTCATAGCTCAGCTGAGATGTTTTAACTTAACTACCTCATCCCAGTGATTAAAATCATATCCTCCTCGCTAAGCAGAAGGAAGCTTAATAACAGGGTGGTTTAAAACATTGTTTGGATACAATGCACGGAAAGAAAAGAAATGAGAAAGAAAAGGGATGAGAAGGAGTAATTCCTTTTTAGTTCAGTTTCTTTACTCATGTTATAGAAGCCTCTGCCCTGTATAATCATGCAGTCCTGTTTGTAGGAACAGCCCCACAAACATCTGTCACACTCGTATGACCAGTGTTTTCACTGAGTGTGTAGATGTGAGCACTCTAACCAAAGGCATCTGAGCCACAGTTATCATCTGGGACATGTATTGCCTGGGAGAGTTTTCTGAAATATGATGGGTTTACTGCTCTGAGCAGGACTGATAAGTGCTGCTACCAAGAGTGATGGAGTTTAAAGGTTGAAACCAGGGAGGCTCCGTAATGGCTTTTCTCCTTTCTGGTTTTAATCATCAGTAAATTCCACTCTTATGAGCGAAGCTGGATTGCCACTGAAAATCTGAACTTATTTTCTACTTCTAAAGGCTTCAGCTTTTAATATTGCTTCTATAATTCTTGAACATCTGCTCATATTACCACTAGAACTAGATGTGTTTTCTCTGGGTTGTCTTAAATGTAGAAGCAACAGTTCTGATGTTTCTAGGAAGTGTAACTGTACCTTGTATGCCTAGAACAACTGTGCAGTAAATGAACAGTAAACCCCAAAGGTCTCTCATGTAAATGGATATGGATCTGGATATTGTAACAAAGTGCATGTTGTGGTTATACAGGATCTTTGAGGCACATGTTCTCCACTGAGTATACTGACTGTGCAGTATCCTTGTCCAGAAACTCAGCAAAAATACACTAATTTCACTCTGTTGAAAACTGGGAAAAAAAATGTGTCTACTTTTCCCAACAGTATCCCTTCTGCAGTTGTTAGGAAAAAAAATCAACAAATCCCAATTCCATCTTTTTATGGTAGTTTCATATAATTTAATATTAATAACTCTTACTGTTCCCTATAGGCATTAACACCTATTTAGTGTTTATGAGCCAAATAATTGAACATAAAACTGAGCTGAAGTTGCTGAACTTTGCTTGCTCTAAATCTGATTTCACTGATGATCGTTGAGCTGAATGTTTTCTGCTTCTGAGAATGTTAAATTAGTACTGAGCTTGCCAAAGCAACGCCCACTGGGATGGTCACAGGTACTTCAGTCAGAGCTTGCTGTCTTCTTCTTAAGAATTACAGTAAGGGAAATGTATCTAAAGTGGTTCCCCACGAGATGGAAAAATATCATGGATATTTGCAGAGGTGGGTTTTTTCTCACAGTACTAGATTGAATCTCAAGGGTTTGTTTTCTGATTCAAATGAAGTACTGTATGGTTTCGTTCTGAACACAGATCTGTATGGGAAGAATCTCTCTCACAGTTGTTTCTCTCTCTCTGTGTTTATGCATCCCAGATCTTGCAGAGATCTGGAAATATTTTATATTCTGGAGGGTATTAAACTTCTGCAAAAGCTTTGGGTCACCGGTGTACGAAGGAGGAAATCTTGACTTGCAGGAACATCACAAGCAAGTTATTTCAATAGTCGTTTAACTTCGCATTTTATCTGCAGTCTAAGTACACTGAGCCTCATCCCTGAGCACCTCTTGGTGCTTCTCACACCTCTTTGAACCAGACTCTGAGGCTTGGCCTAGGAACCCTGGGTATGTGTTTGTATATTAACATCAAATGACCTCTAAAATTTGCATCGGATGAACCAAACAGACTGAGCAACTTTACCTGGTTGTTTTTGAGGTCTTGAGGAACTCTGAACTGACAATATGCAGAGGTGCATTTATGGAACACTCTGTCACAGACCTCTCACTCCGTGACAGTAATGCAACAGTAATACAGTAATTGTATGGTCTGAAGTGCACACTAAGAGCTATTTAAAAATGTGTTTTAATACATTATTTTAAAAATTGAAAACCTTGATCACATAATACCTCATAGCTCCAGGATTTGTGGGGTGTTTTTTTATTGATGGTTAAGGGTTTTTTGTGTCTTTTGTTTTCTAAATCTGTATTACCTCTCTCTTCCCTGAAGTTTAGAGTATAAATCAAGCCCTGGTATTGCAGTGAAAGGGAATTTTTTTTAAGGCAGCTGTAATCTTAAATAGCCAAACAAAGTAGAAAAAAGTTGTAATGAAAAAATTTACCCTTTAGCTGAGACCTTTTTATACTGAGCTTTAGCCTGAAGCACATTTTTATAGCTGAGTTATAAACCTGTAAAACAATGTTTCTTGTAAAGCAGAGCCAATGATCTATGATAGTTGAAAGCAGACTTTATGGTCTAAAACATCCCAGAAATTGTTTGAAATACTTAATGCATACTTTTAAACACATAAATTCTACAGCTGTGTGAAGTTTTCCTGGCTGTTTGATTCTCTGGGGGACACGTTTTGGGTGACTGATGACTATTTGTTAAGGTCAGCAAAATTTAATTCAGCTCATAAGAAACAGATTTCTGGTGAGGGACTCTGAAGTCATCTTTAAGAAACATTATTCTTTAAAAGGAAAAGAAAGTATCTTATTTAAAATGCATACTATTCACAAACCACCATCTTAGTATCACAGCACAGAAATTTTGGACGTGGAGAAGTCCTTGTCTGTCAGGCAACTTTCTCTTCCTCGTTTATCTGCCTTCTGTATTTATTAGTGCTTTGCTAATATAATTGTATTTTTTATCTAAAAGCTTCAGATACTTTAATCACTGTTAATTAAAAGGTAGCTTCAAATAAATTGAGTACATAAAACAGGGACTCATTCAACTTCAGCTTGGGGAGATCTTCCACCAAAATCTGTTCACTTTTGCACCTCAAAATCAGGTTGGCTTGAGCTATGAGGGCAAAACCATGTCCTGCCCTGGGAAAGCTGCTTTACTAATCTATAATGACATTGACTGGCAACAATTATGAAGCCAAAATCCTATTTGTGTTTTAGCTGGGAAAAAAAGAAAAAGAAGGGACAGCGAACCTTTCCTCCTACTTGCCTTCCTAAGGCAGAAAGGAACGTTGAGGACTTCTCTTTCCACTGAGTTTCTTAGATTTGTGACCCGAGCGAATGAGGACAGGAAGAGACAGGTCACCACCACACCCAGATCCATCTGGGTGATTGCCAGGGGCTCAGTCTGTGTGATGCCAGCCAGTCCCATGTCCAGCCTGCTCCTCCTGAGCAAACAGAATTCACTGTTGGAGCAAGGCTTGGAGAAGAGGGGTGCAAGCCTGGGCTGACTGCCGTGCTACAGCCCCTCATTGTGGGGTATTCTGGCAAGGGATGAACAGTCCTTAAATTCTACATTTTGGCTTAGTGCTGTTTTTGTTATAAATGGTTACTCAGAGACAGTTGGGTGAAGCAGGAGGAGGAGAGGTGTGGGCAGCACTGGTACAGTTTTTTCCCTTAGAAAATGCTATCCCAAGTGAGATGACTGTAGTGTATTCATAACAGGTGGGGATTCAGGCTAAGATAGTGACAAGGAAGGGAATGATATTGTCAGTTACTTTTAATAAAGCTTTTCTTCAGTGTTAGATTAGAGATATGAAACCATAAATGAGATTGTCGACTGACAGGGCTTTGCCAGCAAATGCAATATTGTTAAGGTGAGATTTCAGTGGCATTCTCTACCTCAGGCTACTGAGAGATTAAGCAAGTAATTTCTATTGCTATTGACACCAATGCAGTATTGTTTCTTTCTCATATCACCTATATGCCTTGTCAGTAAAAACTATGATAATTCCCTTCACAGTCACCAGAGGTGGTTCTACAAGGGATCAGAGGATGGTGAGTCACTTTTCTTGCTTGCAGCAGGGTGGGCAGCTGTGGCTCAACAAGTCCAGGCCCAGGGTATTGCTGATAAACTGCACTGGTGCCTGGGAGGCACATGGCTGAAACAATAGAGGATAGCAGGCAAAAATCATCCCATCTATTTTCTTTACATTCAATTTATTATAGAATTTTCCTTTAAAAATGCTCTTTTTTCCCTGTGGTCACATATGAAGAGAAATGTAGGTGGGGGGGATTTTAAAGCATTTTAAAGCATTTTTAAGAAGTTTTAGCAAGCAATAGGGGAAACATGGGATCTTTACTCAATCAATGCCAAGAAACATTCTCTGGAAATTAAATAGAAAGGGCTTCTATGCAAAATCCCCAGGTCCAGCAATGTGAAAGGGAAATATGAGAGAGGAAACAGCTTAAGATATATCCTTGCCCATGGCTGTTTTTCATACTGGAGAGAGTAATTCACGTAGTGGCTCACACCAGCCCTACTTCTAGCCCTGACACGAGGAACATATGGCTGTATAAGAAAAACAATAGTTTAAGGATGAGTGGGGGAGGTAGCTGGAGTAAACTATGCTACAGCTGTTTCCCAGGGCCTAGGAAAGGATTCTGAGAAGCAAAGTATAAGCTGGGGCTAACTAAGCCTGTGCCAGTGTCTAGGAGGAAACACATCCTCACACACAGCCTGAAGAACACAAGGGGGGGTGGTTCAGAATAACTTTTTCGCTTTTTGGTTTCCGTTTTGAGCAGCTAATTTGGAATACAAAGAATTGCTTATCTGATTGTAACTGTGAAAGATTGTTTCAATTGACACATGAAAACTAATTTTGCACATTTCCAGTGACATAAAGAGTTTCCAGGATGGATAATATGGATGGATAAATATGTTGGGTTTGTGCTCATTTTAAGATTTCTGGTTTCCTCCATGTTCCACTCTGCTCCAGCCTCTGCACACTTCAGACAAAACCTGGGAGAATGAATCTGTCGTAATGTGACATGACAGGCCCATGACATGACAGGGCTATGACATCTCTCTGAGCATTATTCTCCATAAATGAGAGAGTGCATTAAAGAAGCCTTTTTCACGAGGTGTGCCAATCATTCCCTGACAGCCTCCCTTTGAGTTTATAAAGAGACTGTTAGTGATGGTGATGAACCATGCTCCTCCATTTACTAGCATAACAGGAATTATTAACTGTAATAAATGTATTATTATGTAGCCATTAGGTATCAGTTATAAAACTGCCTAATGTCTGCACGATTACTTGTGAATGGATTTGGAAAGCAGCTAAATTGGTTATTTATTGACCATACTGAACAGCATTATTTATTGACTTGGCTCAGTAAGTTTGATTTTTCCAGCAAAAATGAGATTCCAAGTTTGTAATGATCTAACCAGGGTGTAAATCGATTCAGGAAAATTGTGTTTTTCTGAAAAACTGCTAAATTTAATGGTAAATAGGTTTCTGCAATGACCTGAATTTCGCTTTGTTTTCGAGTTCATTAACTAATTACTTTTAAATGTACTCCTGAGACAAAAATCTGAGAAACTGCAGAATTTAATACCAGTTATACTGAGATACTGCTTCCAAGTAGCACCTGGTCCTGTGAGTCAGCAGCAGACAAGGCTGTTGCATGCACAGACTGCAGTGCTGTAACCCTTTTATCTGGGCTCTCTGCTTGGCAGATCAATTGCTGTACCAATAGTTTAAAATTTGCTGCTACAATACTTTAAAAGACAGCAGCGAGTAAATAAGTTTAATTTCATGGGGTGTAGTCTTCTCACTGAAGTTGATCCTATTTATCTCCCCTATGTAAAAACTAATTTTAGGCTGATTATTTTATAGAAAAGAAAGGCTGAGGGTGCAGCCTACTGATTAGGTTCCAATGAAGAAAGGCAAGGCAAGAAAAATACTGAGTCGAAGTAAGCAAGTGCCAGAGTTTAGTGTTTGCTCCTTCAGTAATATTTAATGCATATTAAACATTTAATTCAATAGACAGACATTACACATCGATATGCTCCTAAACTATCAGTAGAAGAAAGAAAGGGGCATTTTGGCACTCCTGAAATACTTTGAATTGCTTTAAATACAGAGAACTGCTGACTTTCCTGGATGTAATAGGGAATTGGGAGCTCTTGCATTTGGGGAATATTGGGTTTTTGTTCAGTAGTAAAAGCAAGCTCTTGTGAAGAAGATTAGTATTATTTGACTTGTTTTTCTAGTGAGTACAGAGCTCAGCCTTCTAATTAAATATTGTCTAAAAAATATCTACAGATCGTGGTAGGAGGGACAGAGAGTTGGGAAGACTGCACTGGATGCAGCTTGAGCATATTAAAAACCTTCAAGAGGTCCGGGCTCATGCCAAAGCTAATGAAGGTTAGTACGTAGAAGGCATTGCAGCATTTAAACAAGCTGCTCGAGAGGGTCCAGAGAAGGGCAACGAGGATGGTGAAGGGACTGGAGGGCAGGCCCTATGGGGAGCGACTACAGGAACTGGGATTGTTCAGCCTGGAGAAGAGGAGGCTCAGAGGTGACCTCATTGCTGTTTACAACTACCTGCGGGGAGGTTGCAGCCAGATGGGTGTAGACCTCTTCTTCCAGGCTGACGACACCAGAACGAGAGGGCACGGCCTCAAGCTACGCCAGGGGAGGTTTAATCTTAATGTTAGGAAGCGTTTTTTCACAGAGAGAGTGATTGCATATTGGAATGGGCTGCCCAGGGAGGTGGTGGAGTCACCGTCCCTGGAGGTGTTTAAGAGAAGACTGGATGAGGAGCTTAGTGACATGGTCTAGCTGGGGCGTGTAGGGCTGGATGGTCCTGGGTCTCTTCCGGCTCGGAGTGGCCTGCTAGACTGTGAGGGAACTCGGTTTGTGTTTACCGCTCTGGGATGGGCTTTCAGTCCCTGCACGGGTGTTAGATGGTGAGTTGGGCTAGATGATCCTTGTGGGTCCCTTCCAACTCATAATATTCTGTGATTCTGTGATTCTGTTGACATGATATCCTGGCAAGGTGAAGCCACTTTTCCCTCACAACTCTTCCTTGGTGATTTGTTGTCTCCTTGCTCCTGCCTTGCAGCAGGAGACAGGGTGAAGGCCGTGCTGTGGTGAGTTCTTCAGTTTACAACAGATACAGTCACGACAGCCACTGTTTTTAAACCAAAAGCAACCACAAGTACAAAACACCAATGTTATGAGCCCAGTTCCCATGTGAGTGGTGTCTTTATTTCCCCTGGGTGTCAAAGAAGGCTGCAGATGATGCGCATGACTTTCTAAAGCCACAGCTCCTGGGGAAGGATTTGAAGATCTACGAGGACATTGCTGAATCTCTACAAGTATTTGGCCTTTTGCTTGCTGAATTTGCCAGTTTTTAGTGAAAGGTGGAATAGAGGTGTGCTGTTCCAGTTGTGCCAGACACAGAAACAGTTGGAGATTTTTCAGCTAAATGCTTTTTCTTTTCAATTCAATTCTCAACTTTTTGCGCAACAATTAGTTTCAACACAAGAAAAAGAAATTTTTATTTTTAACAATGTTTCTGTTGAAATCCACCACCTACCGATTTGAATGAAAACCTACTATTACTTGCAATAAAAAACCTGTTTTTATCTCAGTGTTGAAGCAAACCTGGAGAAAAACAGTGCATCAAACCCAAGATTAATGTTTTCAGGTAACTGGAACAGAATGCTTGTGAAAAATTGGACTATTTCCACCTCAGCTTCTGTCTTCAAAATTATTTGAGTTGTCCAATTTTAATAACTCTTAAAAAGAGAGTCTCAAATAGGTCACAGCTGATGTTTTGAGCTTTTTTTGTATAAACTGGTTTTTGTATTACAAAAATATGATTAATCATGGGTGAGAACTGAATTAATACTTAGGAATCCTTTACAATTTTACAGATGTTTCCAGTCTCAGTGCTGTGTGCATCTGGCAGTTGCCTGCTGCTGGATAACATCCATCCTTTTCCAACACAGCTTTCTTTCTCCATTTCACAGTAGAGGTGAGTTACCTGGCAAATGTCCTGTAAATTTGCAAGAAAGGAGGAAGGAAGGAGAAACTCTAGACAGAAATGGTATGATGTGCCAGAAAGAGTAATGCAAAATAAAAAAAGGCAGGTAGTGTGACAATGATGTATTTAGATGGAGTGAGAATAATACCTGAGGAATCTTTTGGGAATTATGCATGTTACCAGCATTTAATATTGTGTGCAATTATAGAAATTAGAAACTTTCTTAATTTTGTAAACATAGAAGCACTAAGCAATTGCAAAGCATTTTGGTTTTGCTTTGTGGCTGGAGATTCCTTTCTTGTTTTAGTCCATTGGAGTCCTGTTTTAGCTCCTTTGTACTGGGCCCTTTCTGTTTTAAATTGACCAAAATGTAATAAAAACCACGTGGGTGCTTCCTCCAGACGAAGGCAAGGGCATCCAACATTCATGTTATAAGGCTGTGTCCTTGTAGCTAGAAATCATACTGGTCAGATTTTCTGTGGGCTGCTGACAGGAAAATGTAACATATGCTATATTTCACAAGTATTTATATTTTCAATTCTGCATCAGAGCTTGTTCCTATTATTTTCTTGTAGTTCACTGTTCAGGCTTGAGGAACATTTTTCTCAATTTACAGCTCTATTAAACTGATAAATCAATCACTTGTGTGAGGGGAGGCAGTTTGCTGACATTTGCTTTGCCAACACACTGCCACCCACAACAGTATTCACAGGTCCTCAAGGATATGGTAAGAGGGAGGAAGCTTTCTCTGTAACTTAATTTTTAAAGCATAAAATCTGTTTCTGGTGCTCTGAGCCACTTCAATGAGAATATTTTTGAAGAGCTGTCATCTGTTAATCCAATATTAAACTTGCTTTGTTTTTACATGGCTGTTTGACAAAATAGCTGCACTACAGTTCAAGAGGTAAAAGACATTTTTTAAAAAAGGGCCATTTTGGGGTTTTAAAAGTCTAATTACTTAGAGGAGAGAAATCGGATCAAATATTTTGGGGAGCTGCACAGAATATTTTTGCCACTGTTTAAATTGTCCAAACACCTGTTCTGGGATTTGCTTGTCTTTCCTTGAGTGTATGCTTACTTCTGAAACAAAAGTGTCAAGGCAAATCTCTTCAGAATTGTCTTGAGACTTTTGTCTGTGGTTCATCAGTTGCTCTACTATGTGACTATTGATTCAAGTAGTGGCAGACTTGGTTTTTTTACCTCAAACCACAGAGTAGTGAGGTTACCTGACACCATAAGTAAGGTTCGCTTCTTAACATGCAGGAGAACTCCCACCTCTAGTTACAAGTTGCAGAACAGTGCCAGGGTCTGAGGGGTGCAGAAGGGTGTCTGTAGGGAAGCAAAGTCCCTGTTGGAGCTTGTTTTCTAACAGTGGAAGAGTACAGATACAGCAAAGGAAAGGTCACTTCTTGATATCTTAACCTGTGTAAACACAGTCAAATCCCTTCTGTTAACACAAATAATTTTGCATAGTTAAGTAGAAGGAAACATAAACACTGTACTCAGACTAGTAGTCTTTTCCTTAGACAATATAGACAACTTTTGGGTTAAATTATTTTATTCTGAGCTAGTAGTCTTTCGCAAAAACAGCTTACTAGCACATACTGCCTGTGAGATAGGATGATGAATTTATACAAGCTTTCTTGAAGTTATTCTTTTGCATGGGTGTAATTGATGAGTGTGTTTGAAAAAGAGAATATAAAAACATAAAATGAAGAAGCATGTACTCTGTCAGCAGGGTTTCTCATATAAATAAGTTTATGCTAATGATATGTTTCATCATTTATAATGTCAGTATGAATCCTTTCATGCCTACATAATATTTAAATAAAATTGCTAAAAACTTCTGTATAACTTCTTCAGTAACACTGAAGAAAACAAGAGAATGCAACATGCATAATTATTTTCTTGTGGCTGCAGTGAGAGACTTAGTTGTTGGTCTTTTATTTGCATTTGACATATAATTCTCTTCTCTGATATTTTCCTGTGCAATTCCCCTGGTGTTCTGCATTAGACAAATCTGCATCTTCAGGTAAGTGCTGTTTTCAGCAGTGCAATTAGAATATTGCAGAGAGCAAGCAGGAACATCTCCTGGTAGGTTGGGTTGTGCCATTACTGTAGGTTATAAAGCACATGAGACTGCTTGGAGCAATGAGCTTTGTGACTGCAGTGTCCTTGTCTAGACAGGCAGTTCAAAACATTGGGATGGTGCCTGTTTGTTCTTGAAAGCAGATTCTGACAAAAATTTAGCTTGTTCAAGATGTATTCTGTATGTACACACTGATGAATGAGGCAAGATGGAAGGAAAGTATAACACCTCAAAGAGGGAAACTCAAGTCTAGATGCAATAAAATGACGTTTTGCACTGTTATACTTGTTAACAAGCCTTGTTTGACTTTCAGATCCAATTCAGTCTTGTACTCCTTATTTAGAGAGAAGCTTTCAGGGATAGCAGTAAGATTCTTGGCACTTTTAAAAATCAGGAGCATAAATAAAAGCTTTTCTAACTTAGAACAGCCAGCAATGAACAATCCAACAATCGGTACTGTGTTATAATATTCTGAAGTATTTGTTCTAAAACTCAGGAAGAGTCTGGACTTCTCTGAGGCCTTTGGCACAGTCTCCCACATCATCCTTTTCTCTAAATTGGAGAGCACAGATTTGATGGATGAGGATTAGTGATTAATGTATCCAGAGGGCAGCAGTCATTGACTCAATGTCCAGATGGAGATTGATGACAAGAGGTGTCCACTGGGTCTGTACTAGGACCAATACTGTTTCATATCTTCATCAATGACAGAGAGAGATTGAGTGCATGCTCAGCAGGTTTTTAGGCAGCACCCAGTTGAGTGATGCAGTTGAAACACCTGAGGGACAGGATGCCATTCCCAGGGATCTGGACAAGCCCTCAGCACAGGAAAGACGTGGACCTGTTGGAGTAGGCCCAGAAGAGGGCCACGAAAGTGATCGGAAGGTTGAAGCACCTCTATTATAGGAAAAGGCTGAGAGAGCTGGGGTTGTTCAGCTTGCAGCAGTGAAGGCTCTGGAGAGAGCTCATTGCAGCTTTCAATACTTTAAGGCTCTTAAGAGTGATGATGACAGACTTTTTAATAGGGCCTGTAGTGAGAGGGAACAAGGGAACATGACAAGGGAAATTTTGAACAATGAGGGTGATGAAACACTGGAACAGGCTGCCCAAAGAGGCAGTGGATATTCCATCCCTGCAAACACTCAAGGTCAGGTTGGATGGGGCTCTGAGCAACATGGTGTAGTTGAAGATGTCCCTGCTCATTGCAGTGGGCTTGAGCTAGACGAGCTTTAAAGGTCCCTTCCGACCCAGACTATTCTATGATTCAATGATTATGAATTCTGAATGTGCCTCATTTCACTACATCAAAATGCATCTTTAGAGAGAGTTGGTTTTAAACTCTTTTCTGTTCTGCCTCTTCACTCAGCTGCTCTCTTACTGTCTGTCCTAAACTGACTCTCTGTACACAGCGAAGAGAATTATGTAATTGTTTCTTTTCACTGAATATCAAACATAAGAAGCCCCATTCTACTTATTTTAGAAATCTGCCAGGTTTCTTCTGTGCCTTTGCAACCACATCACCAGTGAAACTGTCAGAAGACGATGCTGTGCAAAGACCTGTATGAGCTGCATCTTTTGCCATCTATTCTGCTATTAAAGAAAATTCTTTTACTTTCCTGACATAATGGAGATATAATTTCCACAGGCGGGAATTCGACAGTGTCCAATAGCAAGACCTCAATTTAGGTATTACTTTCTACGATTAAATATTTAGGCAGTGGTGACCCACCTCTTTAATTAACTTCTCTGGGCTAAAAGAATTTAGCCTTGACTACTTCATTTCTATTGCTTTCTTTGTGCTGGCCTGAGCTTATGTGCTATATATAGCAGCTGTGCAGAGTAATTAACAATTTGAAAAATAAATTGAGAAATTTCTATGCTCAATTGGCTCGAGCTCACCACCCAGCCTTGTGAATACTGCAGCTTGCACAGAAAGGGTGATGGTATCGAGGTTCAAGGCAAAGGGCAGGTGATGGGATCTTGCTTCTGGGAATTGTCATTGTGGCAGGAAAAGTATGGCACCTATGTGGGCAAAGAAAGATGTTGGGAATAAATATGTAAAACTGCCCAGTGTATTGAATGTCAGTGCTTCTTTATGTCACTAACGGTTTCAGGATAGAGAGCATGCAAACCGTGCCTGGATTTTGAGGTGTATGCATGAGCTCTAAATCTGGATAGACAGACTTAATTTTGAAAGAGTGAGACTTGCTTATTGAGCATAAAATGGATGTTGCAGAAGGACTGAAAACTTCACAAATTTTCAGCTCATTAAAATCTAAGATGCTAATTTTATTCTTTGAATCACAATATCACACTATAGATAAGGCTGGAAAGGATCTTGAAGATCATCTAGTCCAACCTATAGCCCAACTAACCTATCATTTACATTTAGATCATATCACTCAACACCTCATCCAGCCTACCCTTAAACACTTCCAGGGTTGGCGAGTCAACCACCCCTGTGGGCAACCCATTCCAAATCCG
The DNA here is from genome assembly GCA_013390025.1 of Pitta sordida. NCBI lineage: Eukaryota > Metazoa > Chordata > Aves > Passeriformes > Pittidae > Pitta > Pitta sordida. The sequence continues at coordinate 50,721 of WEKX01028687.1, read as the reverse complement.
AACNTATCCCCAAGTCTCTTTCCACCTGACCAATCAATATGTAAATATCCAAGAAAACCCTTCTTTTATGACCTATGAGTGTGGTGCTAAAGCCAAAGCACGCCTGTGTCTGCAGGCCATACAGGGGAGAGAGATGATAGACTCACCAGCCACCTCTTTTTATTAATTTATGTGCTGCTTCAAGGGAAGGGCCACAAATTATTATTATTTTAATTTTATGGATCAGTAAGTATGTTTCCCCGTTCCACAACAAGCTCTTCAAAACTGATCAGTCTTCCTGCACTCAGGCTTCATATTCACCATTGCTTAATGCACCCAGCACTGCTGGCAGTTACCACCCTGTAAAACGCCACTTTTCACATCCTTTGTCAAATTGCAGCTCATACATTGATTAAAGCACACCTAATCTCTTAAATACCTGAGGTACTTTCTTGCAAAACTTTCAAAAATTATCCTTACACCATGAATGCAAACTGTGGCATTAAGACAGAGAGTTATTTTCAAAGTTATAACTACCTTAGTTCTTATTGTTGTCATGGAATCCGTGGCATAATCCTGCGAGGAGTAATGTGCTTGTCATATCACACAGTACAATCAATGTTTCCTTTACCCTTTCCCCATTCTATTTCTCAGTTTGTAGCAATGCCAGCTCCAGGTGTGATGGAGGCTTTATGACCTTTCTCTGACATGAGGTTGAGACCATTAACTCTCACCTGTCTTTCAGAATGCTTTCTGCAGCTCTAGCTCACCTGTTTTCAGTGATTGTATCTGACTGCTATGGAACTCCTTTGTATATTGGCGTTCTATTTATATTCTCTAAACCACAAATTGTACAGATCTGGATCATTAATTTATAAATGCCTTGTCTTCAGCTAGCCCATGACAGTTACCATGTGACTGAGCAGCTCCAGGAAATGACTGACCAGCTCTGGGAAGTGACTGGAGATTTTTGAATGACATAATTCTGTTTAATAGGATGATTTTTACCACGTACCTTTCACATTGTAAATGTGGCACTGTATACAGTTTGATGAATAACTCCACAAGTCAACATAAGTATTCTTGTCATAGGAGTGGTTATTCTTTAAAGAGGTAGAATCTTGTTTTAAAGTTGAGTTGCTGTTGGCTACATTCCATTACTGTTTGTGGTGTGCCTTTGTATAAGTGGTAGACCTTTAAGAGTCCTCCCTCTGCTGAAAGTGCCTGCAATTTCAGAATTTAGTATCCAAACAGGAATGCAAATGTGTAACAGGGTAAAATATACCATTTCTGGCATGGGGTACTCTTCTTTTTCATTCTCTCTTCCCCCTGCCTTTTTATTTTTCTTCTTTTTTTTTCTTTTTGAAATATTAGCCAACTAACCTGAACCTGAAATTCTACACTGATGCTGGAGAGTGTTTGGCACTTTAAAAGGTGATATTGAAGGACCAGTGGATATGTTTTTTTGCCTGCTATTAATCTGAACTTTGCAAACAGGCACTGGTTGTTCAACACCCTATTATTCCCCAGCTTCTGGATCCTACCCTATATCCTTTTCTCTCTGAATCATTATCTGTAACAGCTTGGCATGAATGAGGCTTCATGAAACTCATTAAAATCCCTTTTCCCTATTGAAATTTCTCCTGGGCATGATGGAAATAAATTAATAGAGTTGTATGGGAGAATCTTGCACTACAGTGTTGTTACTGTTATTGTCTGAATAAATAGGGTATTTGAACTGCCTACTAATAATCTAGCAGCTGCCTGTTAATAACCTTACATAACATTAAAACATTTTATAACTCCTATGCTCTAGTAGCAGACCAGTCTGTAATAGATGGGGAGTTTTTAAGATGATGATGATCAGCTGTTCATGAACAGAAATGAACGTAATACTCAGAAATTATTTAGTTTAGACATTGGAATAAGAGATTTATATACATTAGGAATTGGTGAACATTTCAGAAGAGGAGGAACAGGAAGGAAGGGCTGAAACCTTGGTCAGCAAAAAGACAGGCTGATGGCCCTGAAAACATAAGAAAGTGATATTAACAGTGAGGAAGCTGATAGATGCAGAGGAGCACAGATGTCAGATGTCTATGATCTCCCCAAATGCCCATGGCTAATGTTCAGTGCAAGTCTGAAAAGGCTGCAAAGAAAGAAGCAAAAGTGCACTGAGTAGGGAAAACAAATCAGGCTCCTTCCTATGTCAGTTGACAACGGGTCCAATACAGCTGGCAACAAAACAAGGGCAAAACTTGCGGGTGCTGGAAGCCTGGAAAATGAGATGGGAGGACTGGGATGCTTAGTTTCATATGAAAAGCCTGACAGAGAGGCAGCTCAGAGACCCTGCAGAAAGACAGTAGTCAGGGAATGTGGTGTTCCCAGCCTATCAAGGTCACACAAATTGATGGAATAGAATGTGCATGTGGAGGACTGGCTTTTCTTTTTTTTGTAGTCTAAAATGAAGTGNAACATTCTGTGATTCTGTGATTCTGTTGCAAAATTATATTATTGTTGAATAAGAGAAAACAGTATGAAATCCCTGTGGTTGGAAGTATCACGGTGTAATAATAAAATAATAATAAATAATAAAATTGTCATGTTAGAATTGTATAATTATCACACACATCCCCTCTGCCCTCCCAAAGTCAGGCTATAGATAAAGGATATAGTTTAGAGAACCTGCAAATCCCTTGCTACTGGGATGTATCAACTACCCACAGAATTAATCCCTCATCGTCTGTGACAGGAAATAGAAATACACTTTCTGGAGCTGCTCTCCAGAATAACTAGTCTACAATCCCAGAAAAGATCTGTTCTGGCTTTGGTCCTGAGTGGTGCACAGGACCAGGTCAAGAAGTATGTGGGAGAGCTGGTCTGTAATAGCAATTGCAATATCATTAGGTTTAACACTGCAGCAGGAGAGACTAAACAAAATAAATCCAGAACACAAGTGTTCAATTTAAAGAAAGGGAACTGCATACTGATAAGGTAACTGGTTAAAAGGAAGAGAAAGGCTTAAGGGAGGAGCAAGCTAAAAAGCAAGAAGCCTAGAGGTAGCCTACACACTTTTTCAGAAATTCCGTATTAGCATTCAAGACAAACTCTGTGCTGAAACTTGAAAAGAAATCAGTGGTCCAGCAAAAGCCCTGCAGGGCTAAATAGCAAATTAAGGTGATTTGCATGTAGGAAGGACTGGCATTTGTAACAGAAATTTTGTCTCCAGAATAGAACAGGAGATTTCATATCCCATTGTGCCGAAAAGTGAGTCGGAGGGGCAGATGGCCAGTCTGGATGAGCAAAGAGCTCCTGAAGGAGCTGGGGGAGAAAAAGAGACTGTACAACCTTTGGAAAAAAGGGGAGGTGAGTCAGAGTCTGTTTAAGGAAGCTGTTAAGCAGTGTAGGAGGAAAACCAGAGAGGCGAAAGCCCAGATGGAGCTCAACCTAGCTGTCTCTGTCAAGGACAACAAGAAAAGCTTCTATAAGTACATTAACAGTAAAAAGAAAGACAGTAACAGCCTCCACTCCCTATTGGATGCAGAGGGTAA
>WEKX01028687.1:35975-46917 GCA_013390025.1 Pitta sordida | reverse complement strand
GATGAAATGTAAGCAGGGAATTAAGAAAGTTAAGAGAGAATTTGAGGAGAACCTTGCATAGGATGGGGAGGAAAATTATTAAAAAAGGATAAAAGTTATTTCAATATTAAAAAGGCAGAAATGTTGCAGAAGTCTGTCCTGTCCACAGAAATGGCTCTAGAGAGGATGCTGGGGATGATGGTCCATGAGTCTGACCATGATCCTTCAAAACATGATAACTGTGCTAATGAAGGTTCCTGAACATGTAGAGAGACTTGTTGGGGAAAACCGATCTCCATCAGAACTGGTGAAAGATGAGGAACAAGAGAAATCTGAATTTTCCAGCCGCTCTTTCATTTATCTGAATTACACAGGTGCTCACACCTGCTATGCAGTCTCACCCATGACAACTTCCATTTATCTTGTTTTCATTAGTCTAAAGGAAGACAAAAAAACCCTGTATTTTCAGGAGTCACTAGGGAAACAAAATATGATGTTTCTCTGGGAAGAAGGTGAAATAAGAAGGGAATGAGTAGCAGGGTGTCTGTAATGGCACAGCGTCAGTGTGGTGTTGGTGAAGAAAGACTGTGTGGTCAACGATACAGACAGCAAGGGAATTTTAGTGAATGTATCCCATACATAGGAGGCAGCAAAGCAGCTGGAAAGGTAGTTGGAGACAGAACTGTGCATTTATGAAATGTCTGTGGCATTTGGAGGAGGAAGGAGTGGGTGGATGGAATATACAGGATGGAAAGCTTCCCTTAGGTGAATATTTTCTGTGTGGAGCTGCTGTGCCTGTCCATCCTACACAGAGCTGGTGTTAGGTGCAGACCCATGCCTGCTTCTTTCCCAACTGCTTTAACTTTAGATCTTTGTCTGTTATTATATTACACACATATAGGAAGCACTGATGATGGGCAAAAGGGAAGATGAGCATAAAGCAGAGATTGAAGGTGGCTTCAAATACTCGAACAGTAAGAACTCTGTCTTCTTGGATCTTGGGTTTTGCCTGCTTTGGACTCAGGGATAACCTTTCTCAACACTGAGAAGACCTTTAAGAGAGAATATTTTTCGATTTGTAACTGCAGAGGCTGCAATGGTAACTAAATATTCAATGGGGTCATAAGGTCTAAGCAGTGCTCAGAATCTCAGTAGAGAAGATAAATTTAAAGGAAGCGTAATTGTACAATGTTTGGACAAATAAACCAAATATTACTCTGCAGTTATTAGGGAATCATCAAAGCTAGCATCTCTGGTATTCTAAAATGGGCTCTTCGAATAGCCCAGTTATTCCTCAGGGGAGGGTTAAACTGAATTCATTTGTGACTAAGTCCGCAGACCCATCAAGGAAGTATGTATGTTTTTCAGTTGTCTGAATTATTATTCTTATCTAAATGGATCTATTGATCATTTATGATCTAGAAACCTTTAAGGCATGACAGGCCACTGAGGGAAATCCGATAAGCTCTGTATCATTGCAGAATACCAAGAAGTGAAAATATGTGTCCTTATAGCACATCTGTGAAACACTGCATGAATTAATAAACAGGATTGTCTGCATGCTACAGCCTGACCTTCAGTTCTCTTAGTGTAAACAGAGATCTACTCAGCCCAGCCTTTTGTTCAAACAGTACCTATTTTCAAACAATATACTAGAAATTATATTTATTAGAGTAATGGAGTGTATAACACCTAAAAACACACCAGTTTTTACTTAGGGCCTTAAGAGTGTATTTAACATGAACACAACATTCCCAACACTACTTTTTAAAATACTATTTAAAGTAAACTCAAGCATTTTTTACATATTTCACTTATTTGAAATAAAGATACTTGCCAAAGAAGACATGGCTGAATGTCTCAGTGGTTTTCCATGTCTTACTGAGTTAAAAATCCTAATATGTGGCCCCTACTGTCTGACAGCAAACAGGTTGAAAATAACCTAATTTGATTCTTCCGTCATGTGTCACCAACGATGATTATTTTCTGTTGGCTTTCAGACAATTAAGCACGTTTGCTTATTTAGAAGTAACAAGTTCCTGTTTTAACAAACTGCATGAGTAAGAGAGCCTCTTTGCTTTACTAGCAAATCTATCTGTTATTAAACCATAGGGTGTGATATCCGGGGCAATTGTTGGTCAAACTTATCTGGGGCTAGACACCCAAAGCCTGATTTAGACAAAGAGTCTTATTTGTGCTCTAGCGTCTATCCAGTCATTTTACTGTGTTTTAGATCAATAAAACACTCTAGTTCTAGAGGTCTTCTGGAAAATCTCGCCATTTCCACCAGAAATGTGTGTGCATTGAGCCATTTTAATTACAGCGTGTTCATTTTTATATCTTCCTTTAAAAATGCTCTTTTTTGGGAAGATTTTTCTTTGTTGGTTTCAATAGTATCATGGTTGATGCATGGTCATAGAGTTTAAGGGATAAAACTTTCTGCAGATTTCATACTCCTTGTAATAAGCAGGCCTGAGGCCAAGAGCCCATCAGCCCTCCATGTCAGTGCAGCCCAGAAGACATTTCTTGGCCTCGTTTGGCTCTGCAGGCAGGACAGCACGTCAGCTCTGATTAGCTGTTCTAGGAGTTGAGTGGTTTAGCAGGGGCATGGAGCTGATCTAACCTGCTTTTGGTACCCAAGTTACTTTATCCTCTGATATGGACAGTGTGAGCTGTGTTTGCTGTGGAGTTACTGGAAGAGTTGAATTAACTCTGCTCCATCTCATGGTGCAGGTGTGCCCTCTCTGCCTTGAAATATGTGAGGGGAGAGGGAGAAAGATTCATACCCAGTAAAGTCTAATATCGCTCCTTTAAAGCAGTAATGGAACAGTGTGTTCTGAGTACAGTGCTGGCTTTTGCCCAGTGAACAAAGAAGAACAATATCCATTAGTGGATCACAGTTCAATGAGAGAGCAATCAATCCGTCTTAATTCTGAATAAGGCATGGCTCATGTAGAAGAAATAGTACATGTGATATTAGCTCATAGTAAAGATGTATCTCATATGAATGAATATATGTAGAGTTTTAATCCTTGTATTTCCTAATTCATTAATTCTTGGCTATACTTTTTATATTCTCATAAATTATTCTTATAAGTAATACATAAACATATTTAAGAAATATTAGTTTAATGATACTGTATTCTTCACAAAGTTTTAACTTTTTAAATTTCTGAATGGCAATTTAAATGTTTTTTTCTTGTACTCAGGTGCATATTTGTGTTTATAATGTATAGAATAACAAATAAAATCAAGCTTCCAATGTAGTTTTTGCACAAAATTTTGTTTAGCTTATTATTTAGTCCAACATAAACAATGCTTTTCAGGATCATATGCCCCAAATAAATTTGTCAGATACCTTTTAGACAGCAGACTAGAAAGAGGACCTAATCCTGAGAGTACAAATCAACCACATTTTATTAAGCTAACCTACTATTAAGTATAATATAGAATAAAGGAGTTTAAAAATCTGAGATGAATGAAATGAAACCAAGACAAGGAACAGGATACATGGCACAAGAAGGAAGAAAGAAGGCTTGATGCCAAGGTGAATATGACACACTGCTTGACTGGAAAAGGAAACATGTTCTAAAGCGTAACTGGGAACCCTGGAGGAGTGAACACTGATAAGAGCTTGGAGGAGAAAAGGGAGACAAGAACATCCTGATTCAACAGCATCAGGAAGTCACACAAGAACTCAGTCCCTCTGCGTACTTGCAGTAGCTGTTAACATTGTTGTATCTTACACTAGTGGGAGGTGTCACACAGTAAGTGTTGCGATACCTTGCTCACTTTAGGGACTCCAGGTAAGCCAAGTCAGTGATTCACCCTTGCTGTGAGAACTCCTTTGCACACCCCCAAGAACAAGAATACCCCCCTCCATGGGGTGACTATACCCTTCTTCAGCTGACCAAGTTGGTTGGTGGCTGTGCTAATTACTTGGCACTCACCACAAGTCTAAAGACGCCTTTTATTTTATTTTGGACAATAATAAAACTTTCTCTTTTATTAATGCAGATTACTAGTTAATTAATCCACATACACAGTCGTATTTTAATAAAAGCATGTGATACGTATAGATTTCTGCTTGTTGGAAAAAAACAAGCATTTTCTTTCTTTGCTATTTCCTGATAAATTAATAATGAGTATTTTCCTACCCTTTGATGTTGCTGGAATCAGATTCAATGTGCAGCTTTTACTCAGACCACTATGTTTCAAGTCAGTTCATATTGTTTTGTCTGATTCTGATACAATACAAATACTTTCCCTTTTAGTCTTCTATTAAGTTATTATTGTACTAGACTACCATTTTTTTCCTGCTTGAATTAAGGCGGTCATGTTACATTTTAAGAAATCTACACTGTTCTGCAAGTATTACAATGCATTATTAATTCAGTATTTAGCAGATTAAGATAAATCACATGCCAGGTCTTATAAGGAGGCTTTAGGATTTAAGGATGTAAGGTGAGGCTGGCACCTCCTTAGGAGGAGTGACAAAGCTAGAGGGGGTTTGCTATGAGAGATTTTCAAGGAATTTGCTTGGTGCCAAACATGTGGCGCTTTCATTAATGACCTCTGTGGAATAATAAAGTTAGCTAATGAAAGCTGCTGTTGGCGTATGTCTGGGAAACACTGTCACTGTGCAAAAGAACTGCAGTATGATAAAGAGGCACTGAATAACCTTGAGGACAGGAAAGAGATAAAAGGGAGAAATTCAGCAGCTGAGAGGGCAAGTTCATGCTCTTGGAGGCTGTTCATGAGAGCTTTCTCCTGTGAGACAGTAGCTGCCACCTTACCCAGTCAGGGTCAGGATCCGCTAAAGTTTCAGTCATTGTTCATGTGAAGAACTACTTGTAGCTTAAACATCATGGCACTTTTACCAGATCAAAGCTGTTGCAAGTTTTACAAGTTATGTATTTTCCTGTCTTTCCTACTTGCACAGCCCTCCTGGAGACACAAAGGAGGGGGCAACACCAAATACACACTGAACAGTAAGCTTGTTTCACACACTTAGCAGAAGAAAAGACAAACTTAATTCACTTGTCCATCTGATTTGAAGACATAATTTTAGTCTCTCAGGAACATTCATTATCAATTAGGATCAAGAATATTCTGTTTCCTGTTATCCAAGTTCTCCAGTTGAAATACTTATACTATATATAAAATAACCTAATAGTAATTGAAGCTAATTGAATAGAAGCTGCACTTGGTCTTAAAAAAGAACATTCAGCTATCAAGCTGTGGGGTCATTTTCACTTTCTCGCCCAAGGACTTCTCTAAATTTTTGTTTGGTTGGTTTTGACATGTAGCTGCCTTTCTCAGTGTTAACCTGACTGGCGAGTCCATTCCTCAGGTTTTGAGTGTTTGAAACGACTAACTTTTTTCCCAGCTGCATTAGGTCATCTAATAAAAGGTGTCATCTGCCTTGACAAACATTGCTTGCTGTTTTCTAGGCCTGAGAAAGTGCAGTTTCACAACTGGTTTCTGTGCTACTGATAAAATCTGGGACCTAGTTTCCCCCTCGCCTCCTGTGTGCTACTTCTACCATTTATACAGCATTGTGGCGAAACTCGACCAAATAAAAAGTTACTGCCAGGTCAATTGACGAATGTTGATACTAGAACTAGAGAGATGATGAAATCAAGGAGGGATGGAAATGTCTAGTAGGCAGAGTGGTACTGCCCTCAGGCCAGCACTGGCCTCATGGACGTGATGAAACCGTGCTCAAGGGTCCTTTGTCATCATTAATGTGTTGGAAATCCAAAGCACAGTGCTGCTTATGTTCCTGTCGAATTTGCACCGCAATCTTTGCACACCAGTTTTAATTTCGAAGGAAAGACTGATGAGAATGCCTTTGAGATGTCCATGTAACAGCAACAGTGGTAACTCATAGTCACTGCTGACAATAGGTACTGTATCGATCCACAAGGATGGGACCCTGAGAACAAAATGTTGCCTAAAAGGCAAGTACTCACTCTTCTGATCCTTTCTTAAATGTCTTCCGGCAGTGGTCCTGCAGTGACATCTCTCATTATTTGTCACAGCTGAAAGGCTGCTTCTGCTTCTCATGAGACATTTTGTGCTGTACAATAGGTCTCAGCTTTACTGTTGTTTGAAGTTCCCTCGTGGATTTTTTTCTTTTTCAAAGAGTTTCAAAGTAATCTTTCTTTACTGATCTTTCACAATCACTAAAAGATTGGAAGAGCATACAGACTGTGACAGAAACCAATAAAGTTAAGGCAATTCCCAGCTGAGGGTGGTATGGCACCATATATCCATCACATAGATTTAGGCATTAGAGAGCAAATTAAGCAGCTTGTTGAAGCCATGGCATTGTGCCTGGGCCTTGGAAGGACACACACCACTTCCCATCATTAAATGAGGATTTAATGTTCAGGGTGCTCCAATGTTTCTCTTTTTTTCTAAAACAAACCTTCATTAGTGTATTTATTTAAGCAGCACAAACTGTCCTGTCCATGTTACACGACGGTGGTCACAAGGCATTTGGGCATCATCTGCATGTCTGCTTTGCTTTGCACAGAGGAAATATAATTTTTAGAAGTTCAGATTACAGACTGCTGAAAAGTGGAAATAGGTTCAAAAAATTAGTGGTGGTAGCCGCAAAACTGTGTCTCTGATACAGTTCTTTAATCTTTTTAGTTAATTTTTCCCACAGGGTTTTATTTCTGCTTGTGGGACATTTTTATTCAAGGGCAGTAGAATCCAGAAATCAGTGTTTGTAATGGAAATTGTGACCTGATTTTAATATTAGCCTTGATGACTCCTGAAAAAGCTGCGTCTCAAGAAATTCTGACTATGACAAATCTATCTCTACAGTGAAACACAAAAAAAAGAAAACACACATACAAATATTTATTTATAGAGTCTAGTACAAGACCAGAATAGCAAGAAACTTCAGGAGAAAAACCTTCAAACTTTCCTGTGACAGACCCTGGATGCCAGAAGGAATATGACATGTTAGTGGCACTGAGTCTATACAGACAGACTTGATTGTCTCTACAGGTACATTTGTGGAGCGCTCACCGCTCCAAGTTCAACAACTGCCCTTGAGAAAAAACAACTTTATTAAACAACTTTGGTTTTGTTTTGCTTTCCCCTGCAGGTAATTAAATTGCATGCTGAGGAGTATCCACCAAAGTGCAGACACCTGTGTGCAGTGAGCTCCGGCACCTGGGCTAAGAAGGCTGAGCCCACCTGGTCAGAACCTTCTGGGCTGCCTCTGCTCGGTTGCTTTTGCTCCAAAAGGGAGCGTGGTCTTGAAAATAGACGGCTGTTGGAGGAATGCTTTAAGGGATGTTTTTGACTCAGAAAAACGGACCTGCGCGTGATTTCAGAGAGAAAGTGGCTGCACTACCAGGGGAAATTGCTGGTAGGTGACGAGGAGAAATTATGGGGGCAGGGAGCTCAACCTCAGAGTGAAAGGGGAGTGTTTTGCTTTTAAACACTGATGATGGCTTTTGTGGCTAGACTCCTCTGTGTGTAATGGGTGAAGGGCTGCAGGTGAGAATTTCTCCTGCCGGGCTGCAGCAAACCCATGCCGGGGCCGCGAGGTGGAGCCGCCGCTCCTGATGTTCTCCATCCAGCTCCTCCTGTCTTTAATGCCCTTTTTTGCCTTAGAGCTGTAAGCAAGCCGCTTTGGGAGGGATTGACAACGCAAGTGCTTAATTTCCTCCCAGCCACGAAAAGCTCGCAGCTTCAAAGCAAGGCTTTCCTGTGTTGTTTGCCCTTCCATAAGGACTTGGTAATGTCAATGTGCTCAGGGTGGCTTTTGGAGTATCCCCAGTTTGACTGGAGGTAGTGCACAGGGAAAAGTATTTCCTGGAGGATAGAAAAAGTTCTATCCTGTTTCCTTTTAATTCTTGAACAGGCTTAAGAGAGGAGAAAGGTCAGTGTGGAAGGTGGGGTTCTTCCCCTCACTCCCCAAGTGAGTTTGTTTCTCACAAGAAAGCGAAAAAAAATCTGGGTGGACAGTTTGAATCAGTGGTTTTCCCTAAGCAGGAAGCCTATGGGGAATTGGCTGAATTCAATCTCTGCCGAGGACACTAAAGCCAAGGATTTATTTCATTCTGCTCTTCATTAATGTAGCTATGGTCTAGAAGGTCAAATATGTTATATGGCTCAGTCTTTGTGAGGGATCTTGCTCCCCTATGTAAGGACCCACAGCAGAGTGACTATGAGGTTATGAAGTTGTTATATCTGAAATAAAACCAACTTCAGAGCTGAAGGATAGCGCTGGGGAGGAGGATGTGAGCAGTTCTTTCAAGCCTGGCAGGAGTAACTGGTCTGAAGTGAGAATAGCTTGAAAAAAAAATTCTTCCATCATGACTGCCAGAGGAGCACCTAAAGCAGCTTTCTGATGTGAGGAAAATGTCAAAAACTGCAGCTGGATAATAGCATCCAGTCAGTTTTTGAAAATAATCTCACTTGCTGTGTCGGAACCGAGTTTCTTGGCCTCTCTAAAAAATCTTATTTCAACTCTAAACCCTTATTTTAAGAATTAACTCAAGATTTCAAAACAAGCTGTTGGAATTTCAGTGGTGCTGCAATTTGCCATCTGCTATTTTTCTAATCCTAGCTTATGTTCAGATAAATTTGGCTCATTTTCACAGAAGTATGTTCTAGGACTTGCATGTTCTGGCACTGCATGATCCTCTTGGGTTTATTCATGGATTGCGTGGGTACCTGGGGATGGGGTTCTCAGAGCTGAAAAGGTTTCTGACGTCTGTTCTTAACCTTCCCTTTTTCCAAATGTAAGAAATGGTTCTAAATAGAACATGTTTTATTATTCTGAAAGGGAAGTAAATGAAGGATCAGTCATGGTAGTCTCTGCTTGATTCTGTGGAGTTTTCAGTGATTTGACTTTCCAGAAAGAGCACTCTGCTATCATAAATACCTATACTGCTCTAAATAAAATATATGCTCAGGATTTTCATTATCACTCTTTTTCAGATGTTGCTGTTATGTAAGTATCAGCTTCGTAAGTGATGGGCAGATTTTCTAAATGTACGAGTGCTTAGCAGGGTTAACATTCCAGAAGAATAACAATATAATATGTTATAATAATATAATCAGAATAACCTTTTGATTCTGATTAACCTAGCAGTTGTCAAGGCTTGAGTCCTCTCCACATTCCAGGTTACAGTAATAATTTCCTGTATTTCTGAGTTGTTTGAACATACCATCTTTTGTTTTCCAGTTGCTGTATCCGATTATATATAGGCTTAAGTTCTAATAGTTGCACTGAAGTTTCACACAAAGAATAGGGATGTTTGGATCCGAGTTCTTCCCTGGTGTGTTATGCCCAGTCCTTTGGCATCTAGGTCCAGGTGACTTCTGTTCCTATTTTTTGGATCACCTACTCTTAATGTAACTTAATTCTGTCATAATATTGCCTACACTTCACCAGAGAGATAGCTTCATGAAGTGCTCCATGAAGGACATGCTTTTATTCTTTTATGGGCAGAATATCTAATCCTGTTTCCAGTCGCACAGCAAATGTACTTTGGGCTGCCTGGGAGCTGAATCACAGCCATAACAGAGCCAGAGAAGGATCTATGTTTTAACTATTATAATATTAAACACTAGGTACATTATAAGTGAATATTATTAATAGTTAAAAAGCAATTTAAGAGTAAGCTTTGTTGTATAATGAAGAAAAACAAGCACATTTTCATCCCCCACTCCACAAAACCAAAGCTGAATATCTGGAGACTTCTAAAATGAGTTGGTATTGGGAAGCTTCTTGAAGAAAAATTAAATGTGGGGTAACTAATAGAATTTATTGAAACTTGAGAAATTATATTGCCTGTTTCCAAGAACAACAACCTGTAATAATCCATAAGAGAGCACTAAAATCACTTGACTGTTATAAGCTTATGTGATAAATGTACATTCTGAGTGCACTTATTGTCTTGCTGTAAACCCATAGCTGATTCTGTACCTGCAAAACCAGACCTCTTCGTGTCTGAAAAGGTCAACCATTAGCTTTATTTGTGAGGCAGTACCTGAGATTGCCATGTGATTTATATTCACCCACTGGTGTGGGGGGCTTGTTTTCCTCTTGCCTAGCATAGGAAGAAACCAGTTACAGAGCAGTTGTGTCTGTACAGTTCCACAGAAGCTTTTTACTGCTGTTGCTTTTGTTGCTGCTCATCACCACCTCTGCAGTCTCACCCTCTCCTGTGCAATGGCTCCTGTGCATTGCCAACTCCATAGCGAGTTGACTCTGAGAGCTGGACTGTCTGCCAGAAATCCCTCTGAGCTTGCACCTTGTTGGCTTAGACAGGTGCCAGCTCTAGAAAAAGAGCAGATGTACATAGTCTGGTGTAGAGTTCCTGCATTCAGACGTGTATCTACCCTCTGAACAAGGGATAATCAGACTGAAATGGAAGAGGTGACTGAGGTGGTCCATCAGGGATGCTTGCTGACTGTCCTCTAGTAGAGCCAGAGGTATCAGATGGTGGGAGTTTTGCAGGAAGAAATGGAACTAAGGAGGAAAGCTATTCTGTATGTATTCATTGGCTCATTTGTCAAGGTTTGGGCCTTCTCTACATTCCAGATTACTTTAGTAATTCCTTGTATTTCTGGGAGGCTGTAGGGCACCAGAGCACAAACCTTGACTTTAGTACTCTGTCTACTCTAATTCTCTGGAGGCTACAAGAATATTTTGGAGGGAAAACCCTCTGTTGTGTGCTCCATATATACCCTCTCTGGATTATTTGCTGTTGGCTGCTGCAGAGGACAGGCCTCTTCAAGGGTCTCTTGATACAGTCGATACAGATGAGGAACGGTTTAACCCCTCTTTAATAGAGGAGGAAGATGTAAGGGACATACTAGTACATCTAGACCCTCATAAGTCCATGGGACCTGATGGGTTACATCCTAGAGTGTTGAGAGAGCTGGCAGATGAGCTTGCTAAGCCTCTCTCAATCATCTATCAGAG
>WEKX01028687.1:232-35224 GCA_013390025.1 Pitta sordida | reverse complement strand
CTCTGGAGGCTACAAGAATATTTTGGAGGGAAAACCCTCTGTTGTGTGCTCCATATATACTCTGTCTGGATTATTTGCTGTTGGCTGCTGCAGAGGACAGGTACTAAGTCAAACAGACTTGGTCGGATCTATGTGGTACAGACACAGTGTGTTAAACACTTAATGGGCTCAGGAATGGAGTCAGGCTCCCAGGAGCTCTGTTCTGCCCTACTCAATGTCCTGTGGTAGGCTGGCTACGTGCAGGTAAAATGCAAGGGGCTCCTTTTGTACCTTGATCAGTTAACACCTGCTGGGTTTCAATCCTCTGAAGAGCTTAGTGTGCTTTTAGGGATGGGTAACCTCACTACTTCAGGCATCTAAAATAAAATAAAATAGGTGCTTGTAGGTGTTACAAAGGAAACAAAGCTTGGCTGCAAGAAGGAAATGGATTCATTCTGTGCTTTTTTCCCCACTCAGTACTACATTCCTCATTTTTTTTGGAGGCTCATATGTAGCACAGTACCTGTGCTTTATATATGGATGCTCACACAGGTACATGGGTGACCTCTCTCATCATCTTGAAGTGTGCAACCCTTCACTACTCAGTACTCAACTGGAATGATGCAAAAAATGAAAAATTTGAGGGACAAATGAAGAGCAAAACACCAAATGAGGAGAGCAGCCTGCCAAATGCTGCTTGATTGTGCTCTTTGGCAAAGTGGTTTCTGTAGATGTTGACCTTTCAGCAGCTATTTTGATAGAAGCCAGCATTTTGGTTAGCAAATGCAAGGAAACCTAATACTTGAAGTCAGCAGAAGATTTTCAGTCTCAGGCTACTGAGGAGTAAAGAATTCAGTGCTATTTATATTCCTTCTTAATTATGAATTTTCAAGAGCTTTGCATGCTTTAAGTGCAAGTATTGACAGATGTTGGATATTTTCAACTCCCAGTGAAGGCACAAGGATGTGAGGTCAATTCCAACATAATGAGAACCTGAGTTTATAAGGTCACCCCTATCCTGACTCTTTGGAATAAATCTTACTGAAGCAAAATCATGTTACTCTAGTCTTTATCTTCTCCCATATTTCTTGAAAAGACTACTACCTAAGCAGAGAAAGCTATACAGGTAAGGATTAGGCAAAGGAGAATGATTATTAAAGAGTGGTTATTGTTAGCATGTCTTGGACACCAGGATGGTGTGGATTGGGATAGTCATGTTGTGATTAATGGCCTTATCAAAACTCAGAAAAATTACAAAACTTGAACAAAGGAATGCAATATCCGCTACCACCACAGAATTTAATAATGAAGCAAGGCATGAAACAGTGTTTGATGTGATTAATAAAATCTATCATGGGATGTAGAAAGGTATTTGCAATTGCATCAATCCTTGAGAAAAAGGCAGATAAGACAGCTGTGGTGATAGAAAAGATAATACATTAAAGAAAAATTAACATATCTTTGGGGATCTTTTTAGCAGGAGATGAAGGGAATCTTTCCTTCATTAAGGGAAACTGCAGTTGTCTGAAAGCATGGAGAGCATTGTGGTTAGAAATCTTTGCCTTGAAAGCATGCATTCTTAAAACAGACCAGACACCCCCTTACAGGTGCCTGTGTGTTTTATGTAACAAGTGCTATTTTTTCAAATGCAATTGTGTTTTTACCTTTGTGTCAGTTAATGATTCCTTATAAAGAAGGCACCCACTGTATTTCTCATCTATTTCAGTTAATAATATCCTAAAGCAAGGAAAAATGCAGTGGGTGTTCAGGTCCTTAGTTTTAGCTAAGACATACCATATAACTCCTTAATTCTTTAGAACTTGGAGGTGTTGTATTCTTGCCTAAATTGTTGTCTGGCTTTGCCTTTCCTGGAGCAATGAAGTCTACAAGCTTTGTGGCCTGTTACTTCTGCATGGGCTTAACTCCCTTAAAAGATGGGGATGCTTCCATGGTTACATCATAGCCCATTCCTGTGAAATATGTATAAGACAATAGGCACATGGATCAAGTCGTTAGGCACAAGTGTCATTGTATCAAACATCCTCTCTGCAAGGAGACTAATTTTAGTGTCCTCCTCCTACAATTCAGAGGAGCAGCTGAGGGAGGTGGGGTTGACTAGCCTGGAGAAAAAGAGGCTCAGGGGAGACCTTATTGTTCTCTACAGGAAGATGTAGCCAGGGGATCAGTCTCTCCTCCCAGATAATAATCACAGAATACTATGAGTTGGAAGGGACCCATAAGGATCATCTAGTCCAACTCACCATCTAGCTCCCGTACAGAGACTGAACGCACAAACCAGAGTAGTAAACATAAACCTAGATCCCTCGCAGGCTCACAGTGACAGGATAAGAGGAAATGGCCTCAAATTGTGACAAAGAAGTTTTAGATTGAAGAAATTTTTCCTAGTATCCAACTAAAATGTTGTCAGGCATTGGAACAGACTGCCCAGGGAAGGATTCCCAGGTGGAATCACCATCTCTGGGAGTGTTCAGAAAATGTGTGGGTGTGCACCTGGGGACATGGTTTACTGGTGAATGTGGCAGTGCAGGGGCAACAGTTGGACCTGATGATCTTCAAGATCTTTTTCAATCTTAACTATTCCATCATGCTACACAATCACGTACCAAGCTGCGCTCAAATTTGAAGAGAAGGAACTCTGTGCTTTCACTGGCAGTAAGTGGATTTATGGGGCTTTGGGAGAGAAGCACGTATTTCATTCTCTTGAAATCTGACACAAAATAGAGAGGTGGAGATTGCAGGTTGAGAGAAGCAGGAGGGTCTACAGTATGCAAGATATCTACAGATTTTTAACCACGCAACACTGGTACAAAGTAGTGAGCATGGAAAAAATTCCAAGATTCCATGTGAGAAGTTCCTGCTTTTGCCCAAGTTCTTAGTAAACTGACCACCATCTGTCTTAGTGCTGCAGACAATGAGTGTCCATGTCTTGAAGGAAGTATGTCTCATGGTTTTGGGTATTGATGAGATCATCTTGATCATGCTCAGAGGTGGAGCAGAGGTCAACTTCCAATTTTTCTTCTGTCAGCAAATTGGAGAGATTCTGTCCATCCTAACACTCTAAACTGGCACTTAAACATCTAGTTCTTATCTTATTAATGAGGAGATATTTCCATTGCTGTAGCTGAATGACTTAAAATAATTGAGAGCTCACTGGGCATGTGGCCAAAGCTCTGAGCTAGAAAAATCAAATCATTTATGTATTTTCCCCTTATTCAGCCTGCTTGAAGCACCTACTGATGCAAGACCTGGAGGTCACAGGTTGCCATAAAGCTGAATGTGAGATTATTTTAAATTAATCTCATTGTGTTGGCTTAGATTCATATAAGACTGTGTTATACTCACTTAGCTCTGTAGAAAGATGATATTAACTGGGCTTTCCCAGCTCATCTTTATTTTTTCTACTTTCAATTTTTGTTGATCTGAAGACCATCCACTTGCAGAGGACTTGCACAAGGACTATGCCATGAGTTGTGTTTTGAACAAGAAGTCTCACAAGTGTATGATAACAGTCAAGGATGCTCTCTCAAGGTGTGGGCTACAGCTGTTGCTTGGTTCTTTAAATATTTCTTCAGCTATGACCTGTTCACTGGCTTCTGAGATGCTTGCCAGAAAAAAATACCAGATGCTTCAAAGATCTTGATGGATGTACATGAATTGCATGTGAAAGGATTTATTTCAACTGCATGTCTGAAAGAGGAACATGTCTGATGGTAACTGTATTCCTCCGAGCAGTACAGTCTTGTGCTTGTGTTATTCTGGCTTCAAAAGATCTCTGCATCCAGAAGCTGAGCTCTAGCTGGAGTGGTGGAGGACACCAGGGTTTCATCAAGTCTTGCCATTAAACACGGGAAGGAGCAGAGTGTGCTGACCTGAAAATGGATGTTCTCTTGATTTGCTTACTCTGCCATTAGTGTGGGTTTTATTCTTTCTTTTGGTATGGCACCATTCTTGGGCACTGTCAAACACAGGGTGTATCCCTGTCAGCGTAATTCTAGTTCATTAATTTTCAATTCTCCTGATTATTTTTCAGGAGGTTGATAAAAAAATTCTGAAAGGAAAACACACCTGCTAGGTGAAGACAGATTATTCAAGTGTCAGGAGAAAACCTCCTCCATATGCACTGTAATATAAGCAAAGGATCTTAAAATAGACTTCAGTGACTTGCATAATAATTGAAAGACACTTTACTATGGAGACAGTTTGAATATAAGTAAAGGAACTTCCTTGTCTGATGGCCCTGGATGAGAAAATGGTATATCAAAATGCCTCAATCATTGCTTGAAGACTGTAATCTGTGTCAGCCAGACTGAGAACACATTATGCACCCTCTTTCTCACTCTCTGCCCGACAATCAGTTGAACTTAATCTGAAAGTGATGGAAAAGCAGCCCTCAGTAACTTAAGAACATGACATTTATCACATTTAATATCTGCTGAAGAAAATGTCTGTTAATAAAAGGGTGCTGAAACTTGCACTAAAATAATAATGGAGAGATTCTTTGGGTTTCTGTCTTCATTTTTATATAAAACTGTCAATGAAATGTTATCATCTCCCTTGTCAATTTGTAATAGTCTTTTAATTATTGGCTTCTTAGTAAGTGGTGGTTTTTTTTTTTTACATTTACTGATTTCGAAGACAAAAGTCTTTCCATAAAACTTTGTCAGCCTGGAGGAAGTAAAATTTTTTCACTGTCTTTAACTGTAGATGGATTTTAGATGCATTCTATGCTTAGGTGAACCTGTCCTATCCACCTTTGACCTCTCCTATGCACAGGATTAGGTTCACCACAGTGAATGAATTGTGTGTTGTCTGATGATGAATGAAGGCACATGGATAGACCTCAGTCATTACCTAATCCTAATGTCAAAGCCTAGGTATTCCAGCCGATTAATTTGCAGTGTGAGGGAAGGGTGAGGGAGGATTTTCTAATTATTAGTTATGGCTTTCTTGCAGATAGTTCAGCTTTCCTGAAACCTCCTTCGGGAAGCAGTAACACAATATGGCAGAGTTGGTTTTTGGGGATGGAATGGTGACAGAACCAGAAGGAACTGATGGGAACAGCACTCATCAGCCTCTAAGTGGTGGGCATATACTTGGGATTTACAAGCCTGCTGTGTTACTTATAGTGGAATTACATGGCTAATGCCATCCTGCACTCAGCTGAGTTTTTGGTTTGGTGTGTTTGTTTGGTTTTGGCTTGTTTATTTAAATTTAATTTCATTTCAGAGGATAAATTCCAAATATTTTCTGTAAGCTAGTTTCACTTTGGCAGCTTCAGAAATGAAAACAAATTCTTGATGGGCAGGATCAGATACCCTTAGATACACAAATCCAGAGTGATATTCTACAAGGCAGGGAAGTCACGCTGTTGTCTCCCATTATTAAGTGTAAGGAAGATATTTCCAAGACTTTTTTGTATTAAAAGGTACAGAAGAAAAGTTCTTTTTTAAAATAATCTTAATAAGATGATGACACTAATCAGTGAAATGCTGAAATTATTCTAATGACACCATGAAATAATGTTCCACATGACGATCAGTGCATTTACATGTCATTCTCCAAGACTAGTAGAGTGTTCCAACTGATGCTAGATCCAACTGCAAACACTGCTATAAGTGTCAAGCTCTTAGGAGGTCCAGAATCCAAGACTTTCAGGTGACTTTTTTTCCTAGAAAACACTTAGACTTTCCTGATGAGAGAGGTTTTTTAGAACAGAATAATGAGGACATTCTAAGATGGAGTAAAAGCAATTGAGTCTACTGAGAAAAGTTCAAAACAGGACATGCCATTGACTTTGATCTATCTATAAAAAATTCTTTTAATAAGTATCATTAAGCAATAAAAAAAGTTCTTGCCAAGTGGAACTTTATGATATTTTTCTTTTCTGTGAACCTGGGATTCTTATTAACATTTTTCTGGGTTGTTTTTTCTGTGATGTCTGTCAAAAATGAACTGTGGAGAGAAGGGAGCAGTCTTAAAATCAATATTGAGAGAAATCTAACTTGAGTGAAATGTAATCTGAATGACACGTTCATCTTTCTATTTCTTTTCAATAAGAAGGGTAAAGATTCTGTTGCAAGAAAAAAAAAATAATTGAGCTATGCTGGTTTGTCAGCTCAGGTCAGTCCTTACTGTGTGCATAAACCTAGTTCAAGGAATGAAGAGCTGAATACTCTATATCCTTTGGACCTGTTCTACAGTGTCCTTGAGTGCTTGAAACTCAAGTAGTCATTATGGCAAACAGAAGTAAAAATGAGTGCATTATTGCCTGAATATGTAGAATACCAAATACAACAAAAGAAAGGAGAGGCTCCTTTTCATTTAGTAAGTTTAATCACAGAATCACAGAATATTATGAGTTGGAAGGGACCCACAAGAATCATCTAGTCCAACTCACCATCTAACACCCGTACAGAGACCGAGAGCACATCCCAGAGCGTAACACCAACCTAGATCCCTCACAGTCTAGCAGGCCACTCCGAGCCGGAAGTTTTTCTAAATTCTTGTTTTGTTTTTATTTGAGGGGGCATGATAGCCACAGAAGGTGTACATTAGTGTCACAAAAGAAAGCCAGTATGTTAAAATGTAAGAGAGTCATGGTTTCAACCTATGACATTACGTACTTGATCCAAAAGGGCATTTCATTAGAATTGGTGCTTGGTGTTTCTGAGCAATATCAGGTTTAACAGTATTTGCGTTCTCTGTCAGACAGTCCTATTAGTCTGAAATAGGGAAACTTTCTCTTTCCAGCTGCAGCTAGGTGAGAAAAGTAACTCTGTTTACAGCCAGTGTACATGGATTTCATGTTTACATAGTGGAAACTGCCCTCTGGGCAAGATGGTGCTAAAAGATGACTTTTCGTGTAACCACTGGAGGACAAACATGTACCCTTAAATTCCAGAATACACTACTTTTACAGCTTAGTGATTACAAAATCACCTTCCTCATACTTGAGTTGTCAGCTAACTATATCTGAATTTATTTATATTTCATAGATGCTATAAAATTTACTGTCCATTAATTTTTTTAATGAATGAACTCTGTTTCACTTGGAGAAAAATTGTGTAACTGTACACAGAGTGATCGCTCATTGGAATGGCCTGCCCAGGGAGGTGGTGGAGTTGCCATCCCTGGAGGTGTTTAACAAAAGACTGGACGAGGAACTCAGTGACATGGTCTAGATAATGGGAGGCTTGGATGGATGGAGCGTGGTGCCCATGGTTCCAGGGTTGTGGGTTCGATCCCTGGGTGGGCGTTTGCGTGGGAATTGGACTAGATGATCCTTGTGGGTCCCTTCCAACTTGTGAACCCTCTAATTTACAGTTTTGCCGAATCTTTCATGGTCCAACCCAGCCAGCTTTGACCAGTTAATGAAATTGTTGGTCTGAGTGCAGATTTATTGTGTTAGCCTGCTGGAAAGAAAGCAGTCTAGTGAAGTGCTCAGCAAGGCCCAGAAGCAGTGACACATGAATTAGTGGTGTTAAACCCCCTTTAGCCTCCATTTATATTCTCTTCAGCTCTGCTACATATTTATCTTGCAGGAAGGGAAAAAAAAAAAAGAAAGCTTTTGCCAGTGGCAGTAAGATTTCAGTAGGGGTTCTAGATTTCCACTGCCAGTGACACAAGTCAGAAGGTGGCATTCATAGCAACTTCAGTGCTTCTTACATTTAGCTAATGAAAATAGAGAGTTGGAGAGTTTGACAGGTTTTCCCTGTTTTATTTTTTTAATTTGTTTTTGCATGGCATAGAATTTACTATAGTTAAGTTTTGTCTGATTCAGCTGCCTAATGAATTCATTAGAACTCCTAAAACATTGGGGGATTTATTAATGATGGTAGTGGAGAAAGTGGACAAAGGGAACAATAAAGGGCTTGATCAAGGATTTTAAGGAGCATCCTCTTCTTGAAGGGATGTTGAAAACAGACACTCTAAGCACCATTTTTTTTCCAATTCTAAACCTTTAGATAGGATTACAGGGGTCAGAACACTCTTCTCTATAATTATCTAATCATTAACAATAATTATATACTGTACACTAATCTTGTTTGGAGAATCCTTTTCATAATAAGTGGATTACAGTCAGATTTATTTATGTAGTAGGAAATAGTTAGATTCATGCATTATTATATACATGAGAGTATAAAGCCATTTATGGTAAGTAATAGAAACCTTCATTATAAACATTAGAACTAAAACAAAGTATGAAATAAAATAAATTCTGACACCACCTCCTCCTCCTTTCCCCAAAGATGTGCCCTCTCTGGTAACACAGTATTTCTAGTAAGTGGTGGCTGAGGCTGGATCATGAGCTGGGGTTGCTCACCCCTGTTCTTCGTGACTTGTCTCAGAACAGAGAGCAGAACATGTCAGAAGGGTTTGAAATACTTTCTATGATCTCTGCAACATTTCAGCTGGTATTCCTTCCATCCGTGAAAGCTTACAGAGAGGGAACATGTCCACTGCCTTAAGTATGGCCTATTCAGGGTAACACAGCTGTGTCAGCCTTAGGAGCTGTTGCTTGAGAGTTTTACCCTCTCTCTGCTGATCCACAGGTTTTGGAAAGCTATCCAACCAGTGCCCCTGATGGACAATAGGGAATAACACATAAAAGGTTCCATTCATGTCAGTCTGATGGATTTGCCAAGAGCAGTAGCAGTTGAGTTAGTAGGGTTCTTCCAATATGCCGTAGTTGCTGTCACAATGAGGTGTTCTCTCCCTCAAAGAAACAAACCCCTGAACAACTTCTGCCCTTCTCTTCCTCCCCCTAATATAGTCAAAGGCAAAATCCTTCTGGGTGGACTCAAAGTTATGCTCACAGGTTCACAGGTTATTCCGAGTTGGAAGGGACCCTCAGGATCATCTAGTCCAACTCCCCATCAACTAGACCATGTCAATGAGCTCCTCATCGAGCCTTCTCTTAAACACCTCCACTGGAGGATTCAAGCAAATTTTAAGCAAACTTCATAGCTTTGTTGCTCTGAATATTCCAGTCTGGAGTAATTCTTCACATAATGTCCACATGGATGACCCGTAAGAGAGAAGATCTTTTCTTTCTTAATACCACCTCCGTCTCCCTGATTCTTGTAGTTGGTGCTTCTTATTTGCTCTCTTGTTTATTAACAAAATGGGACTTAAGAAAAATGTTTTCCTTCCTTTCTTTAATGAGAGTCTTGCTCCAGGAATTGCCGATCTCTTCCCATGGGCACTCTTTATACCACTACTATAAATATTTTGGGTGGTTTTGTTGTTGCCTGGAGACCTCAGTAAGTTTACTGAGTTCTTCTTCTGTTGTAGGGAACATCTTTTCCTCAGCATTTGTTTATAGTCCTGTTTAACAAGGATTTTGTGTGTTTTCCTACTGCACCATCAAACTGAAGTGTTCCCTAAATTCTTGTCTAAAACCAGAAGAAGCCTTGCCCTGTTCTTTTCCTTTGTCTTAGCTTGTGGAGGAAAACCTGCTGTCCCAAGTGACCCTTTCTGGGAATTGTGAGTGTCTTTTTTGCTGTGATTCATAATTCTACTCCTAGTCCAACAAAAAAGCAAGAAAATAAAGGCTGTATTCAACTTTGTCACATTCTCCAACAGTCCAAGAACTTTTTGTTCTATCTGATATGAAAGATATGTACTTTGTCTATAGTCCATGATTCATGATATGGGTGTATTAATGGATATTCATGTGACATCTGATGTCTTGATTTAGGATATCTGTCAAAGATGACTTAAAGGTTGAAAGCAAGCGTTTCAATTATTTTAAAAAATCTTAGGTTTTGACCTAGGAAAAGAGCAGGATTAATCCCCTTTCTGGTAGCTTTGGTTTGATGTTTTTAAAAAGTACGAGGGACTTAAAACAGTTGCAAAAAGCCTTGTTAATATCAGACTGGGTTGTGACCCTACTCCTGGATTAATTTTTTTTCCTAAACTAGTCCACAAATTCTTTCCTCTCTATTGCAAACAGATATCTCTTTTGGCTGGTTTCTTTTTATTTCACTGTAACAATGCCAAACAGCTTACAAGTAATACAGCATTAATAGTACCACTTAATTGGAAAGAAGTGTAGATTAGCATGGTAATCAAATAATATATTGGGGTTTTTTCTTTAAATCAAAGTGCCTTTTTCTACAAAGGGGAATGCTTTCTGTGGAAAATCGTGGGGGTTGAGGGTGTGGAGGAGGGAAACCGTTTTTAGGCAAAGACTTTAAAGTCAGATTTGAGACTAATGCTTTTCATCTTTAAAAAGGAAGAAATTAATATTTCTCAGTGAGTTATTAATTACAGTTGTGCTGATGTTGCCTAAA
Source organism: Pitta sordida (assembly GCA_013390025.1). Taxonomy (NCBI): domain Eukaryota; kingdom Metazoa; phylum Chordata; class Aves; order Passeriformes; family Pittidae; genus Pitta; species Pitta sordida. Next base: position 24,929 of record WEKX01028687.1, on the reverse strand, counting down.
GGTAATGGATTTTAAGGAAATAATGCGGTTGTTTTAATAGTGTTTGTGTGTCTGTGTTTTTTTTAAAAAGCCTTTGTATAAATTAGTATCTTCTTTATGGTAGACATGAATTAGTTTGTACAATAGGGAGCAAAAAATACTTCAAAGTAGTAATATTCTCTAGCCTTTGATCAACAAAGTGATGTTTTGTCTCAGTATGACAGTGCTAGGGATAAAATTTGGATCTGTTAGCCAAACTGTGAGCTATGTCATTGCATGTACCCACACATCAGAAGAGAAGGAGGGTTCTTTGCTGCTGAATTGATGGATGTTGCCTCATTTAAACAAAAGAAAAATAATAAAGCAGTGTTGGCATTGTAGAGATATTCCTGTGCTCTTTTACCAGACACAGTGAAGTGGAAAACATGCTTTAATGAAGGAAGCTTGTGGCACTTTACTTTTACGCCTCCTTTTGTGTTTGTCACAGCCATTAAGTTATTTTGTTTCAAGAAATAATAAAACAACAAGAAGCCAACAAAACCCAAGGAAAGTTATTTCCTGTAACTCTTGATAACAAACAATAAAAAAAAAAAACATAAAAAAATTATAAAAGTGAGCCCAGGAGGACTTCTTCACTTTTCTAAAAATATTCTGAGGGTGTTGGCTTTTATATTGCACTTAAAGATTTAAGGAAATTTAACTTGTCTGTTCAGGCCTTATAAAAAAGACCATGCAACTGAAAAACTGGACAAGGAGCTCAGTGGCATGGCCTAGATGGTGGGAGGCTTGGATGGATGGAGCGTGGTGCCCGTGGTTCCATGCTTGTGGGTTCGATCTCTGGGTGGATGTTCGCTTGGGAATTGGGCTAGATGATCCTGTGGGTCCCTTCCGACTCAAAATAACCTGTGAACCTTCAAGATGGAAGATGATATCAGTTTGAATTTTCTGGAAAATACAGCAAATCTAAGTTGCTAGCACTGTAGAAGTATTGCTTATTTTACAAGTTCTTCTTCTTACCACAAACTGGGTTTAAAGCATGTTCCCAAACAGATGTGCTCTTACACAACATCAACGTCACCTTATTGCTGTATGCTGAGTGTTTTAAATGCCACTTGATTATCAGAATGGGTCAGAATGCACTTACAAACATGAGAACTACTACTGAGAGAAATGGGGAATGATGAGCTCGTGTTCAGAGCCTGTGAAGCAAAAAGAAGGTCCTGTTTAACAAAACCCCAATGATAATATGTAACTCCCAAATTATGCCTACCTGTTTTCCTGTAATGAAAAATGACAACTAGAATTATTGCTGCTCATAACAGCTGGCAGTGTGTTCTGCAGCCTGGCATCAGTGAGTTCTGCAGATATTTTACAGAAATATAGTTTGACTGATGAGTCATCCTCAGAACACAGCATTGTAATGAAATAATGGTTGGCATGTGATAGATAAATCTATGTTAAAACTGGTAGAAATTATCTGAGCTGGGGGAAAAATTAGATCGAAGCATGTTTTTTGGTTTGGGATTTTTGTTTCTTGTTTGTTGTTCTTTTTTTTCCCCTCAAGTCTCTTACAGCAATAAGTAAAATAAATTAATATCACCAGAGAATAGACAGCAGATTTGATGCGTCTCTTTAGTCCTTCCAATGGTCCTTCCCTTGAGAGAAGAAAACAAAGCAGAGAGTGATAACTTGTGTCACAGGTGAATGTTTAGTACTTTCTGTATAATGTCTATTGCACCTTTTTTCCCGTTGTTTACAGGTTGAAGTTTTTTTCTGTTTGTTTTTTTCCCCACCTTCAGTCTATCCTTTGCTCTTTAGCTGCCACTGCAGGAGGTTAAAATGTTGTTTGTGTGGTTGCTTACTGTGCAAATCCATGTGTGAATCTTGATTCTGTATCGTCTCATTCCTGAGAGACTTCAGGTGAGAACTCGAGGTGCAGGAGGAGGAAGCACTGTCCTCAGGGAATTCCTGGTGACCAGGTACACTCATTTTCCACAGCAATTAAGAGTCACCAAAAACTGACATTAGTTCTCATAAGTAAAATCTTTATTTCTAAAGCATTTGCAGTGGAACCTTTCTAAGACCCTTGTGAAAGGAACACAACCTTGTTGAGGCAGGCCCAGTGGGTGAAAATGTGAGGCTGTTGTAAATAACACACAAGCCTTGGGCAGAATTTCTGTCTAAAAAACCCGTATTATTTCCAGTCTACAGAGAAGCAGTGTCTGCTGCAATTTCCACACTTTACAAATGATCTATATTGCGCTATCAACAGCTAGGTGGAAATACCATCCAACTTGTTTGGCCTTAGTGAATTGTCCTTGTCAGGTTTCCTAGTTTGTTGGGTTCAACAGCAGGGTTCAACTTTGCCTTGCTTTGTTCCGTAGTAGATGGAACATTTTTGGCTTTAAACTGAGAATTGGTTTCTACAATTCCTGTACAACTGAAGGTAGAGTATCTTAGTTTCCAGCTGGCAAGGTTGCTCTCAGCTGGCTTGGACACCCCACATTCCCTAGGGAGTTGTCTAAATCCTAAAGCAACAAATTGCATCCTATAACAATATCTATAACAAATGAGAAGTTCTTTTAATGAATGAGACACTAAATAAAGAGACTCAGACCATTAACTGATATGGAGAGACTCGTGTTCTTTTCTGATTTCAACAGATCTGTGCTGTTTTATTTCCGCTGAAGTTGTTTGTCCTTCTCCCCATTTGGGGCAAAAGGCTGTTGTGGTTAGCACTGGTTTATGGGTGAGGTTAACCAGAGAACCTGCTGTGAAGATGGCATTAAACACAATGCCACAAGGCTGGCCAATGTTCAGTGCTGGTCTGATATCTATGTCTGAATGTGAAGTGATGCTTAGTGAAGTTTGTGCTTAGCACAGTGCTGTTCATAGATGTCAAACTGCAGTTGCCTGAAGACATATGTCAGCTACGCTGTTCTAGTTGATGGTTGAAGATTTCATCTCTTCTAGTCTGAATGTTTTTGGCAAGAGGCCAATGGAATGTAATGTTGCACAGGAGATTGTCTAACAAAACTAATGCCATAAAACTGAGGAGTTCAAAACACAGAACTAAGATGTTCTAAGGAGGAAGAGATGTGGTACTGTGTAAATGGATTGCACCTTGCTCTTAAACCTGTATCATCCAGTAATTTTTTTTTAATTGTATAGGCTGGCAAACACAAGCAACAGCAGCTTTTAAAGTGTCTGGATGTCATGTCAATGGCTGAAAAATAACTACTTAGATATTCCTCAAGACTTCATAATAAGTAGTTGGCCAGCTTGTGGGATTTCAAAACCTGCTATTTAATTTGTTCAAGCTGTAGCAACCTAAGGAACTGAATCTTTGTCTCTTAGCTGGACTACTTTGACATAACTAAAAAAAAAAGCTTGGGAAAAAACCTCTTGAACCCCTTTCTGTTGTGGACTGATACTTTCTGATCTCATCTTCTGATCAGTACTACAAATCTACTGCATAAATTAGGACTTCTGAATATCTTCTACTCACAATTTCCATAGTAAAGTCCTTTTGCAGCTGACTATTGTTTAAACATGTGGTGTTTAGTATTTCAATGACAGGAAGTATTCTAATAGTTGCTCACACTTTCTGGTCTAGACCCCAGGAGCCAGTAATGTCTTTCTGGAAGTTCTCTGTGGGGAAGAAGAAACTGTTACAGCATGTATGAAGAAAATATTATAATGAATAGGAAGGTAAACTGGGATTTCTACACAGGGAAATTAATTTGCTTGTTTCATTAGTTGTTGTAGGATTGCTGACTGCTGGATATACTGTGCATTGGCCTTAGCAGAGGCAAATCAGAAATTAATGCCCTTTCCTGTCTTGATCTGAGTAAAAGTAGTGATTTTTATTAAAAAAATTATTATTTTTGTTAGTGTGCCGGCTATTTAAGGCCAACAAGGGAAATGAATAGTGTGATATTTTTCTGACATCCGGTATGAATTTGGCAATGAACAAAGCGGTAGCCATAACGACAACGTGAGTCCTGCTTAGTTCTGAACTGACTAGAAAAGACAATACAAGGAAGGGTGAAACCACTTGAGCACATTCGACCAAAAAATGTTCTCACTTGCAGTCGTCCTGTCAAACAAAGCCTGGGCATTTGTGTGATCCTGTCATGTGATCATTAGAGTAAAGCTGTGAGTTTGTGAACTGCTGGGTGCCTGTTACAAAATGCATTTTGTAGCTTATTTGGCCTAAAGAAGCTGTGGATTGTGTCTTTGTTGTGCTGATAAAAATTCAAGCTATTAAATTAAGCTGTAAATAATGTTGCGACTGGAGCCTAGAACTGACTGTATGTCAAGCCAGCTTCTAGATTGGAAATATTCCAAATTATGCCACATCATTTTATTTCTACCTGTTGTGCCATCAACCCACAGAAGTACAATGAAGCAATGTTATTCCTTGCCTCAAATAACTCACATTCACCAGAAGTTGGCATCCAGATTTTTTGCGTAATTATAGCAACATTTCCAGCTTCATGACAACTTTTCCCTCTGAAATCCTTGTGTTGCTTGTTTTCACTCCAACTTTTTGTACCTTCAGTGGCCCAGTCCTTTTAAAGCAAAATCTCGATGAAACTGGTGCTCCATTTCCTCATGTTACAAGTGCTAGATTATTTTCTTTGGCTTTTTTCGTTTTGACCAGCTTAGAATTGTGTAGGCTCAAAGAGGTATGGCAAATCTCTAGAAAAGATGCTGCTGCTTTATGCTTCGGGGTTGCTTTAATTGTTAGAGGCCTTTGCTAGTGCCCAATTGTTTCTGGTCATTTCTGTAACTGAGAATTTGTCGATTTCAGTCATTCAGAGGTTTTGTGTAGCCTTTCATGAGCAGTTCATGCTTCATGCTTGATCTTCATGCTTTAAATGTGTACTTACATGGTTTTCATCTCAAAATGTTGAGGGACACTCATAACCTGTGTTGGACTTCGTAATGCCTCTCTGGATCAAACATGGCGATAGTTTGATTTATGGCTTCACGAATGTGTGACAGAAGAAACGTATTTGCTGTTTGTTCCTGGAGGAATGCAGGTTTAAATAAATGATATTTTATGTGCCTTTCAGAGCCACAGATTTGGAAAAAAAATTAACTGGGAACTTTTCTTTAAGTGATGGAAGCATATGGAAGCCAGTGGTTGTGTGGAAGCCAGTTGTGCGTGTAATCTAATCATAAATCCTGTTCTCATCCTCTTTTGGAAGATGCAGCTGATGCAAGCCCACCCAAGGATCATAGGCTGAGATAAGAGACTGCATTCAAAATGAAGTTTACTGCTGTGCTGTACCTTCCACACCCTTGTGATGGAAGGGGTGAGCTTGATTTGTTACACTGAAGAGCATAGAGCAGGTTTTTCTTACGCATCAGAAGAGAATGTGCATATGCTTCAAATGTATAGCATCTGGAATATTGTTATCTAGTAAGGAAAGGGTCTGGTTGGAACTGCACGTGAGATTCTTAAAACTTTCTCTTTTTGTAAGTACACCTTTATTTTTAGAAAAGTTGTCTGAAGATAATTCTTTGAAATGTTCTTTTCACTGGTTCTAAAGCCAGAAGTGCTACCTGAAAGGCTGAAGACATACATATGAATTTCTGAGTTCTGTACTGGGGGATCTGTACTTGCTGGTACTGTACTGGCTGTTGAAATAACTCTTTTCTCTAATCCACAGCTTCCTCTGCAGGCTTCCTTTTTAATTACTTACATAACTTCTGTAAGTGGCTCTCTGTTTTTAAAGAGAAAGTAACGTCTTTTGGAAGTGTTAATATGTTGCTTACTTTTGTTAGACACCCTTGAAGCATAGACCAGTGTGATATTCCAGGCCTAACCAAATGAAAGCTTTGACCTCCTCTCATACTGTGAGAGCTGTTATAATTCCAAGCTGGACTGAAAGCTTTATTGTTGTAGAGTCTGTTCTGTTTAAAAGTGGCACAAGGGCTTTATTTGTTTTTGTGCAGTTGTTGTGGTTTTGTGCAGTGAATGGATCAGAGAAAAGTTAACTCCCGGGCATCATCGAATCCTTTCAAAACCAAACAAACCCAAACCCACCCAAATCTGAGCACTTTTTCATCTACTTAAATAACATAATTAATTCCTTAGCTACTCTGTGTATTTTCATGTAAAGTGTTGGTTTATTTGAACTGTAGCTGCAAGACTTGATGAAAGGAGGTGTCATCCAGAAAGTTGTTCCATCAGTCTCAAATTGCAGAATCCATGTTTTAGCTATATTACATACTTGGATGTGAATTTGGCAAAAGAACATCACCAGAGGCTTTTGTGCATTTACTCTAACCACAGACAGAGGGACAGCTGGCCGAATCTCATCTTTAAAAAGACTGGGATAATGTTTGGAAGGTGGAAGACTTAAACCAACTGATTTCACCTGCACTGTCCTTCAGGGGTGTCTGTCCTACCTGGCGTTAAACCAGCAAAGCAGAATTATACAAATTTTTAAAAGTTTCTGGTTGAAATATACCAAACAGACAGAAATAATAATTTTTTCAAACCATGAATTCAGATTAAAAAAGACAATTACTTGAATGTTCCATTCTCTCTGATCTCTGTTTTGAGTTTACAGTCACTTCTGAAATTCTAGCCCTCAATATTGGTTTTTATGACCTCTTTTACTCTGACATAATGGTCTTGAATGCTTCAGTGTCAATTCCTCTGAAAGATTATGAAGATCCGAGCCTTCAGAAAGAGAAAGAGCCTTCTTTATGAGAAGCCTAAACATCTGCAATATTCCTTTTTCTCCGATTCCAGTAACACAGAGGGTGATTATTTCTTCTGAATTCTTCCTAGAGAAATAGTTCTCTTATGAGCAATTGAAGGAAGTCACTTTCCACCTTTTTTTTTTTTTTTGAGACATCAGAGAACATGGATAATGGAGGTGGTTGATGCTGGACTTAATTGGTACTTAGGTCTGCAAAGCCTTCCTAGGAATTTTCTCCCCAGAGGCTCTTCATACCCATTATGCATAAGGAGAAGCTCCATTCATGCATTAAAAACTGATTAAGACAGCAAGAACAAAGAATGGGAAGAAAGGATCAGTTTTCAAAAAGAAGACAGTCATGAGTAGGGGAGGCTGGGATCTATGTTGTTCAGCATGTGTAGATGTGATCAGACAAGCATATAAATAGCGAGGATACCAAAGCCTGAGTAATTTCTAAAGCTGCAAAAGGTTGGAGAAGCCATGACCCCAGATGACAAGTTGATAAAATAGCAAAATATGAGGTAGCCTATACCTAGAGAGACCTACAAAAGTACGTCTAGTTCATTACTGGGAATTGTGTTTATGTAACTGAGGAGGAGAAGTTTATGGCTAGTCTGATGAAGTCAATTTGAGGCAGTTGAGAAAACTGACAGTGGTTGGAATAATACAGGAAGGAGCTGAGAGCAAGGTAGTGTATGAAATGATGCATCATCTGGGCTGCTGTGTCATTCCATCTCAAGAGGAAAAAAGGTGAAAGTAGAGGACAAAAAGTAATCGAAATATGGAGTTCCTATCATGTGAGAAGGGTCTGCATATGACATTCACATTGGCCAGGAGCCATCTAAGGAGGAGATCTGTGACAGAAGAACACAATCTGTTCTTCTTCCCTTGCAATATGAGAAAGTACAAGTTTAAAACTTTGTGAATTTGTAATTGCTTACCTAGCTAGTGTAAGCAATCACTGGATCACAGCCCCTGAGACAGATAGCCTTTAAGTCATTAAATGTGTTGAAGCTTTTCCAGGCAAAGCCTGGCACAAGGGCTATTCTTGCCCCTTGATGTTCAGAGCCTGACAGGATTTGGAAGCAGGATATTCAGTGACATCAGTTTTTGTTTCACGTAGTACAATGTTTTCTATTATTGTAGTTAAAGACAGAGAAACCAGCACTGAGGAATGGGTTGAGAAACCCAAGATCTCTGTCACCCAAGATGTCACAAAAGATTTTGCATTTAATGCCTTTTTTTTTTTTTTTTCATCTGAACATAAAAAGATTCAGAGCTTGAGTGGGCCACAATCTTTGGAAATCTGTTTCAAATGTATCCAAGGTTTAACACACAAAAATGAAGCTGCATGCTTGAAGGGCCTTAGGGACAAGGTTGTCATTGGAGGTGTGGGGGGTGGACATATGACAGCTTTGAAAAGAACATAATGCTTCTCTGAGTAACTGTAGACATGCCACTTGCAAAAGACCGTATGTTGCATCTTTTACTCATACTGGTGAATTCCTGGTCACACATGATTCACTTGAGATGCATTAACTGAGAGTTTTGTGGCAAAAAAATGGTGCACTGTAATGCTGCCAGAAAAAATAAATCACACCAGTGCATAAAAGTAACTAATAGAACAGCAAAGTGGAAATCAATTAAAGTATAAAGTGATTTTTGATGTTTTGGATAGAAAAACATTTTGAAAAGAGAAATGGACAACATAAGCCTGGCAAACACTTAGAGTACAAAATGCCATCTGGAAATGGAAAGTACAGACATAAATTTTATAGCAATTCTATAAGAGGGGTGGCAAAAAGCTTCTAAGCCATGAATGCAATGAAAGAAAAGACTACATGTGCCCACGTGCCCCTAACTCTTGCAAGTTGGTTTTGTATAAAAGTTTCTATTAAATGTTTGAATGTCCTTGTTAGCTCTGTTCTATTCACTTTGCTTGAGGTGTTTTCTCATCACTTCATTGCTCAGTCCAGAAGACAAGTATATGGCTCAGATTTCACCTTGAAGCAGTGCCCGAACTCTTCCTTTTTTGTGTATTTTCTGTATTGTTTAATTTCTTCCTTTCGCTGGTGGTGAATGATTTTGAAATGATGCATCCCATGGCTTGGACAGCACCTTTTGCTGAGCAGCCTTTGCCAACCTGGAAAAAATGAGGAGTCCTGAGCGACCTAAATGAACTGGTGATTCCTAAGTGTCACAAAGGGTCATGCGGTACAGAACTAGTGAAAACTTATAAGTGGTGACTTTTAAATGAGGAATGCAAAAGATGATAGGCAACAATAGTAAAGGAACAGGGCAGCTATGGACCCACAGAAGGCAAGAAAGAGTGAAAGTAGTGTAGAGGAGAGAAAATGTCAGAGTATTAAAGATGCTGATAATGTATGCCAGTATAAAATGAAAAAAACAGACTGTCTTTTTCTCTTTTCTTCCTTTACCCCACTTTTCATCATTTAACTTTTATTATTTTCCTTTTTTTTTTCTTTGCGTTCACTTCATGTTCATTATTTTGCAACATCCATTTAACAAATCCCTTACATCAAAGCCCAGCTCAAAAATATATGAAGGAATCTCTGCAATACCCACGCGTGTCTTTTTTATGATTTAAAAAAGTGTTTAAAGATTGTTTTAAATTTAGTGAGATTGATGACTAGGGACTTTGTAGCTACCAAAGACAATCAGATCTCTTCCCTGGGGACTGAACTCATGATTTTTATCTTCAAAATACAGAAAGTTGCCTCTTTTGAGGAGCTAAACCCCCAGTTTTATCACCTGAACTGTTGGGAAGAGCTCATCTGCAAAAGTGGTAATCTTGCTTGAGATGGACAGGCCTTGATTTGTGTGTGGAGACTCAGACATCAGAACTTAAAAAAAATTACCTACTTAGAGTAATTCGGACCTTCTTAAATTCATTTGGCCATGTCACAATGTAAAATGCTGTGTTTCTTAATGAGTGCCTTTGCAATTTTTTATCATCTTTCCAAACCAAAGATAATCATGGGTGAGAGGGAACGAATAATAAAAGAAAGTCTCCTCAGAGTAGATAATAATGATTATATCTCCACAAACTAATAGGATTTCACCTAAGAAGATGAATAGAATGTGATAAAAATAAAGTTTAAAAGTTAAGCTTTTCCCTTGAAAAGGTGTAAGAACTCTGTTCTTGTAAAATAAGATGTAAGTATTGTTGGTTCTGATGTTTCACTACAGCTTTCTCGAAGGGTCCTTTTACATCTAAAAATGTTGATCCTGAATTAAAATTCACCAATTAAAAACGTAGTTCTTAAATATTTCCCCTCCACGAACCGTAATGATAGGTAAGAAATACTAATTGAATTACTTCACTTATAAAACACTTTTACAGCCACCACTTATCTTGCATTATTTACTAGGTTATGAGGTTAATATTTCCTCAGCAAAATGTTCAAAATGTAGTCCAGTTGGGGGCAAACCATATTAAACCCTGTTATACATACATATTTTAAGAAATGTGAAATAATCCTCTGAAACAGATACGAAATACAGTAATTTGCATAGCATGACACAGCAGAGCAGTATCAGGACAAGGATAAAATCAAGCCACGTAGTTTAATGACCGGTGCAGTAGGTTGTACTGCCTTAAGCTTAAACACCTGAAGCACAACTCTCGAAAACACCACTGTGATTTAAGAGAACAAATTTCGTGGACCTTGTGCTCCCCTATAATTTAAGTGTTCAAAAGAGAACCATTTAGGGGTTTTATCACCTAATTTTCTCCCTGACTATAATGCGAGGCTGGCAGCATTTCTATTCTCCTATTGTTCCTTCTCCTGCTTTCATTCCCATTAAATTATAAAAGTGGACTGCATATGTGTTTGTATAATACCTTGCACAGAGGGGTCTCATCTGCATTGTAGCAGTATACAATAAATCAAAATGACAAAACCAAGCAATTTTTAAAAGGTATACACATGGATACCTCCAACTTTGTATAAACTCATAAAAGAAGGGTTTTAAAGAGACCTGTCCAGAACATTACCAGAGACATAAAAGTATCTTTTGTATATCAAAGGATGTGGAGGTTTTGCTATGAAGTCAAACAGTGTTTGAACACTAACTTCAGTAAAATCAAGGCTCAAGTGAGGAGACATAGAATCACTGTTCTGCCTTTGCAGAGTACAGCTTTGGTAGGAGAATGTGGTTATAAATGAAAAAATATTTTAAACATGATCAGAAAATGGGAGAGGAGGGCTAGTGAACTATTAATAGTTACGGTAATACTACTGTAATAAAAGGCTAATCAATTATGTGATGTCATAAGCAATCCCCTAGGCCTGTGAGACATATTATCCATCTTTTTCTGAACTCTGATGTCACTTATAGATGCGCTGACAATCATTAGTAACAAGTAATATTCATATTTGTTTATAAAAGCAGTTAGGGGTTTCTTTTATAAACTTCTACGGAAATTAAGATTTATTAATGTTTGTTACTTCTGGATTGATTTCAGATAAGTTTTGCCTTAAATTGAGAAGTCCAAGTCCATGTCCTGGATTCTACCAGGGTTAAAGAATTTGCATTTTTTGATTGCAAGCAGAGTTTACAAATATTAAAGTAAGTCTAGATGCAATTGTTATTAAAGAGTTCAGCAATAACTCTTCCTCCTGTTGGTGGCTACCAGATGCAAAGCTGTAACACTGCAGAACAAAGACAGGAAATAGGGAAATAGATGATGCTGAAGATAAGCATTAATTGCAGACCAAGTGGGATAACCCTATGACTTACATGATGGAGCTGTACTAGTATATTCTGTCAATGTTTTGTCTTTCACAAAGCTTGAACTTGTTCCTTGACTCATCTGTCTAGCAAACTTCCCTCTTTTACTAAAAATATTTTTTCTTAAATTGTAATTTTTTTAACAGATTCAAATACCTTGTGTTACATATTCTAATTTCTAGGAGAATTCTCCTGCTCATACTTCCTTTAGTGTTGCCACTGGGGAAGTCTTTTCAACTGGCCCAAATTTCAGTTAGTTTTCAGAGAGGCTCAGAAGACTGAGGAGGCAGTTTGTTTTCTCAGCTTCACTGGCAGAGTTTACTGCAGCTTCTATTGGTGCTGGTTTGTCATTTTGCCTTTTGGCAGGACAGTTGCCTGCCTCCTCGCTTGAATACTGGAATGTAGATTGCTTGCAATTAATCTAAAAATAACAACCCCAAACCCTGAGACAAACAGTCTACTTTTACCTCTCTTAAAATATTGCAATGTACATTTGAAGTTTGAACACTCACATATGTGTGAGCTTCAGCGAGGAGTAAGGCTTGGTACCTGCTGCGCTTTCTGCACACAGGTTAACCCTGATGGCACAATCAGTTGTGGAGGGTGATGAGACAGTACAATCCACAGCATGGATTGATACTTGCACTGGCTAAGCAGGTATTTAAAATAATGTTAATTAGCGGCCCCGCATTGTTTCTAATACTGGTCATGGTGGTTACATTTCTGTCTTGAGACTATGGCAAGAAAAAGGTCTCGTTTAGTACAAAAGTCCCTATTTTATAGGAATGGAAGAGATTCATCTATTGTGTGCCTCTCAAATCAGTAGGATTTTATATTGAGAGGAATTTGTCTTTTTAGTACAAAAGCAATGTAAAATGTGTGGTGAAGGGAGGAAAGTAGCATGGATGTTCTGAACTAAACTGTGAGTTACTGATGGTGTCTCAGATATTGATGCTAATTCTGGATGTAACATGATAGAGCGTATCCCTGTGCATACAGGATGGGGGCGGCGATGGAGGGATGGATGGATACAGGAGCTCGATGGTGTGGATGCGAGCAACAATTTGGCATTACAACCTCCCCGGGGCGCGGGCTCGCGAAGAGGCTGAAAGGCGAACGTATCGCAGCGGTGGGTGCTCGCCGGGAACCGAGAGCTCCGGTGAGCCAAAGGCACGTCTCCGGTTTCACCCCTCAGGCAAATGGACCACTGTGGGTGTGACCGCGCATCCCAGCGGTACCTCCCGGCCGAGCTGCACAGCGTCCACCTCGCTGCGAACGGCGACCGGCGGCTGCAGCTCCTGCCTCCCGGGCTGGGAATCCTTCGCAGGAATGGCAGGGAGGGAGGGAGGAGGTGCCGGCCCGCCCTCCCGGCCCGGCGGAGGGGCCCCTCCNGCCGCTGCCCATTGGAGCCGGGCGCTGTCAGTCCGCGCCCGAGCGAGCCCCGCTCCCCCGGCTGCTGCCCGGGGCTGAGTCTGGAGCCGCGGCCGGTTGCGATGGGAAGCGGCGTCGCGGGGAACAAAGTTTGCCACGCTGGGGCACTGGGCTGCCGGCGTCCGTGATGCCCGGGGCGGGAGGCGGTGCCTGAAGGCAGCGGGCAGCCGGGCGGCTGGCACGCCTCGCTGGCTGCTGTCGGCACTGCCATCGCAAAGTTTCAGCTATTTTTCATGTACTCAAACCCAGGATTCTAATTATCAGCCCTCCCCGCCCCCGCCTCTCCTCCTAGGTAGGCGACAAGTATTTTTATTCTGTGGATTAGAGAACTTTTTGCATGGAAATTTACTGAGTTCCGAGTGGGCTCCGTTTCGGGGAAAGGGGGGAAAAGGATTTATTTTCATCGCAGTTTATTTTTGTTTTCTGGATCACAGGATTTTTGGAGCTATATGGAGGGATCTCAGGATGGTGTGCACCAGGAAAACCAAAACTTTAGTGTCCACTTGCGTGATTTTGAGTGGAATGACTAACATCGTCTGCCTGCTGTACGTGGGCTGGGTCACCAACTACATTGCCAGTGTTTATGTGAAAGTGCAGGAGCCGATCTCAGAAAAAAAGTTAGAGGAAGACAAAGGGGACACTTTAAGGATTATAGAAAGGCTGGACCATTTGGAAAATGTCATCAAACAGCACATCCAAGGTACCACCACCTTACCCCCGCTTGCTTCCCCTGCCCTCCCCTCCCGCCGCTTGCCGTGTGCAGCCTCCCTCCCCTCCCGCCGCGTTTGCTGTGTGTGCGTGTGACATTCCTGTCGCGATTCATTCCTGGCACATCCATCCCCAGCCCGGAAGAGCCGGGGCTGCGCGGAGCGTGTGGGATTCCCGGCGGAGCCCCCCGGGAGCGCGGCCGGAGGGACGGGGGTCGGGCCCAGCCCCGCTTCCATCCCTCCCTCCCGCGGGTACCGGGGGTCGGTGCGGGGCGAGCCGGGATGTGGGAGCCTGGCCCCGGGCGCTGGGCTCGGCCTGGGGCTGGAATGAACCTGACCTCGGCTCCCTGCCTGGCTATGTATTGCTACAGTAAAGGGTCCCCGGAAAGGGCTCGGCGCTAAGCGCCCAGGACCCGCTTCCCATCTTGCTGTTATCGTCATTTTATTATCTTTTTATTTGCTATTTTTCTTTTGCGAAATGGGTTGCTGCGAGTAGAATTCTTGTTCTCCTCCCCCTTTTAAGCCTGACTCTGCTAATCCGTGCTGAGTCTGTGTGTGATGAAGGTTTTCCCTTAGTGCTGCTCTAGTGCTGGGTGCCTCTTGGGATTATAACTGGGACAATCTCTCATTGTGTAATGCCTTTTAATTTGGTCTCCTTTTAATGGGAGCTCTGGGAGAAGGGTTGAAGTGGGCAAGCAGTGGGGGAGACTGTTTGTCTCCTGTGAGTTTGGGATTTTATTTGACTTTCATTTTACTGGGTGATCCTTAGTGTCTTCCTTTGTATTTTCAACATCGTACAATCATTCATCCTGATAAGTGGTTTGGATAGTGAGGAGGCTGAGGGTGTGGATAGGTGACAGCTGTTGCAAAATCTCAGAGGGAACACCTTTCTCTCCTGCATAACCTCCACTGAAGGTTGAAATCCCAGTTCTAGTCTCTCCTCAATCTGAAAAAGGACAGCAGACCATGTGGTGAAGGGATACTTGTCACCAGTGCAAAAAGTGTCCCTCACTTCCAGGCAGCTTTGGCCAACTGACCTTCTGGGAATATGAAGAATAGTGAAGAAAGCAGAGTGGCTATTCCCATATGAATTTGGCTTTTCACACTTGTCAATATATGTAACTTTGCAGTACTATTAAAGCTCAGCTACTTTTCTGTGACTTGTATTAATATCTTTTTAAATATGGCATATCCCCATTAATTTTGTATATGCCTTCATTTCTCAGATAGTCTTGTCATCTTGTGTAAATGAATACATTTCTTCTGGAGATTAGGTTATAGCAGCTCCTGCAAGTTTTAAGTTCTCTCATGCAGTCATAGAATAGAATAGAAGTTTTTCCTGATTCCTGAAATGGATTTTTAAAAGGAAATGTATTCTTGTCTGTGTGCCAGTGGAGTGCACTGTGGAAGCATGTATGAAGGCAGGGATTTTTCAAAAGGCTCTGATTAAGAGTTAGATGCACAAAATTGACTTTCCCTATGAGGTTGGAGCATATCTCCTTCAGTTTTGTTGGTGTGAAATTCAAATAGCCTTATTTATTTTCAAGGAAACTAGCAATGTCCATATTGGCCTGTGCCTTTGGTCAGTAGTTCTTCTTAGAATAGTAGAGAAAAGGTATACTTAAATCAGGGGAGAGTATAGCATGGATTAGAGTATAAGTTTTTGTTTCTGGTCACTATCCATAAACAAACCCAGAAGATATTTTCCTTAAATAATGATTGTTTGCGAGTTGAAGAAAGTCTTTCAAAGTTAGTTAAGTGAACAATTGGGTAATAATTAAGTGCACAGTTTGGTAATAAGTATTGAAATATTGGGGGGAAAAAAGAAACTTTACAAGCTTCTCATACCTCATTGAAACTTCTTCCTCTTTAAGACAAATAAAATAAAAATCGTAGATTTTCTGTCCTTTTACTTGCCGAATTGTGATAACTGGAGTTCTCAAGGAGTTCCTGTGGCAGATAATGCAGGATAGGATGTTATTTTAACCAGTTTTTGCTTAGCATAGTGAGATGCTGTGAATTCTGGGTCATGGTGCAAAACTCACTTAAGTTATTGGAAGATATATTCCGAGCTTGAGGGGGTTTGGGATGAGCTGGAAGGTCAGCTTTAAGAAATTGTAAGTTTGCAGTTTGCTGCCAGAGATTGGGTAAACTGGCTGCTGTAATGGTTCTCGAAAAGGTTATGAGAGCTATCTGTACTTTGCTATTAAACTTTTCCTTGAACCACTTCTTTTTTATGTTGGAGAGAGGTCTCAATAGCTCAGATGTTCTGCAATGCTGAACAGGCATGAAATTAGCACGGGTAATAGAATTACATTCCATAGGATATCCTGCAAATACCAGAGAGCTTTAACTGCTGCATTTTACACATGGGGTTACGCTAATATTTCATTTTAATTTGTTTTCTGATTGAATTGTTTGATTAGATGCCATCTGGGAATTCCTTTAGCATATAAATTGCAGTCTTGTAATATTTTATCAAGTGTCCTGGAAATGAGAAGGAGCGAGACGTGCCTTCATAGAAAATGCTTTTTAAAGTATGTATTCTTAAAAAGACATTTTCACGGCAAGAAGAGTATCAGACTGAAAAGATATTTCCAGATAATAGGAGTTTGGAGGGCATCAAAACTTGGATGCCTTGTATTTGGAAAGAATGATATGAAGAGGGGGAATACTGGTATTGGCCAAGAAAGGAAAAGTTTGAATGCACAACTACGTACATGCCATATACATACATCTTATACTGCTTTGTGTCCACACTTCTTTCTGCAAATTATGAAGGATAATAATTTCTCTGCACACATTTTCTGAGTGATGAAAATGGAGAAGAGCATATGTGTCTGTTCTGTCTGTATGGGACTTCTCTGCTTCCTTCTTTCCTCTTTATATGTTAATTTATGCCATGTAGTCCATGGGAGTGCTGTGCCAGGGTCATGCACCTGTGTACCGTCTTCTGGAGTAGGCAGTTTGGGGCAGGATTGGCAGTTTGGACCACAGAAAGGAGTATCTTGTGGAGCAGAAGCATGATGCTGGAACCTGAGCTTAAGCCTGGCAATCACGAATTCTTGGCTCGTGGCCAAATACAACTCGCAAGATGTTTTTGGTCAAGAGACTTTACCTTTTTACAGTGATGATGGCCTGCATGTTTTTCTGTGTCGGTGTATTGTGGTGATTGTGATGTTATTTACATCTGAATGCTCCACAGCCAGTAAGAAGATTTTCTTCCCTCCTGCCCCAAATCTTGAGTAGAAGATATATGCTTTAAACCGGTAGGTAGCCCACTGAGAAAAAGCTTAGATTCTGCTTCTTTTTGAGTTTGCAAACAAGATGGTGTATTTTTGTTTTGAGATTGTGTGTTTGTGTGTATGAAAGAGACTGAGTAAAAGACCAGATGGATAGCTTAATGCAAAATGCATTCCTTTTCATGCCTAACAAAGCTTGTGTGGCATGTGGATAATCTAGTACCATTGAGCTTTATTTCCAGAAAGTATACTTTAGAGGTCTGAGGTTAACAAGTGTTAAATGAAATATATGTGGTTCCAACCTAAGATTTTAAATCAGGTTTTTTTCAATTTTATTTGGAAAAACACCCCTGCTCTGTTGAGTTCACAATGAACATCTTGGTTCAAAAACCCTCATTTATGTTATTAAAATCAGTACAAGAATGTTTCAGACAGATCACAACACCTTGTTCATCTTAGTAATGCCTCATGCATTGCCTGTCACCAAAAACATCCCCTAAATCCTATACGCAGTTGGAAGATGAGGTGACGGGGCTGTCTGCCCTTAATCTGATACTTGGTTTGCAACAGCGACAAAGTGCAAAACACTTGCAGAAAGAGAGGAGCTAATTGTTGTCTGCAGCCCAGTTTTAGACTATGGGATGAGTTGACCCTTTTCGTTGGAAAGCTAAACCGTGGTTAAGCTGATATTGCTTAAAACACCTTGTGGACGCTGTCTTGTTTGTCTTATTATGCAATGTCATTGTAATATTTTTCAGCCTTCCTAGTTTTAATCAGATGTTTGTGTTCCAGCATTAGTTTAAAAGGTTATGAAATCTGTGAAGGGAGCTTGCTGCCTTGCTCTCCTCTTTTCCCCCCTCTGCCCCTCCTTGGACCTAAACAGAATTACTAAATCGCTTTCAGTTTACACATGGAGTAGATCTAAGTTAAACTTGTAACACACCATTCATTTCTGGACCAGTTGAATTCTTAATAAAATAAATGGATGGCTACTAAAACATCTGTGTTGTACTAGGACTTTGCTCCTTTGTCTTTTCAAGCTGCTGCGTGTTTTCATCAGTGGAATATCAGGCACTGTGGGGATTTATTTGGGAAAATTTGTTATCTCTCAACCTGCTGCTTAGAATGATTTGTGGTGTGGATGTACTTGGGCTAATATTAGCTGTCCCACAGTTGGATATCTGATCACCCTCTGTGGTCAGCTGGGGGAGGGAGAGATCTCCAGTGTCTGATTCATTCATTCCCTGTGTCTTGGACAAGGTGAAAGGGTGTTAGGGTGAAACGAGTTGCTTTCAGAAGTTGCATATTATGAGTTTGGGAATTGGGACAATCCACATTCTTAATTTTAGCCATGTAAAGGTTTTGAAAATCTAACAGTGTAAATTCTAGGTTAAAAAATTTAGCCATGTAAAGGTTAGTGTAAGTAAATTCTGCTTTTGTTATCTATCCTTTATTTCTTGGTCTCAGACACAAAGAATTATGTCTTCTGTCTGGCAGCCTTCCATAAAGTCAGCTCACTAGGATTCAAATGGCCACTCCACCATGACTCTTACTCTTGTGGTACTTTCCTTTTGGGAATAATTAATTGTTAAATCCCCCCATCTTATTTCCCTCAAGCTCAAAAGCAATTAGGCATGTTTATCACTCACTGCAGTGCATTTATTCTTCTGAGAAACAAATGAGCACTAGACAGCAGCTCTGGGAACGCACAGCTCTTGCTCCACTACTGAGGGCTCTATATTCCCCATCTCTGTACAAGCAGAGACCTGCTGTCCCAATGTAACTAATTGCAAGAGAAGCAACTACTTGCATATGTAAGACATTCAGGATTAATCCCATTACTTTTTCTCCTTAGGCTGTGACTTCTCAAGTCATTCTAGATGGCTGCATGTCAGTGCAGATTAATTTGAATTTAACTTTCATGTTCTTCCATGCTTAGGAATGGGTGCGCTAAAACAACCCCTTAATATAGAGATTTCAGCTAGAGGACTTAATTTGCTGTCAATTTTCAAGCTATGCTGGGGCTGCAGGTGTTTCAAGGGCCACCAGCTGAAGACTTACTGTTTTGATTGTGTTGACTACAACTTGATAATGTATTAAGTATTACCATTATTTAAGTTAACTTTTTTGTGCTTTTAGTATCGTTAGTTCTCTTCTAAATATATTCGTGGCAGTTCTTCCACTGAGGATTTATGTTTCCAGGGTTAGGATGAGTGGCCAAAACTGAAGAGTGGTAGGAGTGATAGTTACCTTATTATGATAACTGCATTTTCTTAGTGGATTACACCTTTCATGATTAAAGTTGTTTTCTTCAGAATGAGGGGTTTTTTTCCCCTGTTCTTCTCTTCCTGATTGTCAGCTAGATGGCTCTATTAATTTCTCAGGTTTATACAGTGGGAATGGCATGACAGATTTATTTTAAATTGTTTCTTTTGACAGAAACAGAAAAGTTTTATTTGACTACAAAGTGAGAGTGAATGATACCTTTGTAGTTGGGAAGAGGATTGACCTGGATTCTGCTTCCTTCAGTCAAGACAATTCCTGCGGTTCACATGAAAGTCTTCAACAGAAGTTAAAAAAATTTATCAGGAGCCCAGACCGGCAGCTGTGACTTCCATGCCCTCCACGAGTGCTCTCATTGCTAAGCTAGAAAATTTTGCCTTTTTCTGCAGAAAAGTTCATTTTTGTTGACATTTGTTATCTCTGCATAATGGCACTGCTTCAGCGGAAAGCGAGGATTGTGTATTGGAATTTTTGAGCGGATGATGTATGGGCTGTGCAGAGATGGGCAGAGCTGTTCTGCCTGAGGTTCCGGACTCAGCACTTCATTTATGCTGGCTAAGGTCTCACTTCAGAGAAGGTTGCCCAGGTTGGCACAAGCAGCTGTGCAGAGGTTCCAGCGGGGTCCTTTGATTTTCTGTTACCTTGTCATGCCCATTTTGGTACTAATGAGTGGTTTTATCTACGTAACTAATACATAGATAAATACGCATTAGAAGTAACATAAAGCAAGACCTGTGTATAGCTGCTGGGAATTGTGTATAATTTGTGATATCAGCTTGGGCCTGGTGTCACACTCTCTCGTGGCAACATCAGCCTCAGGAGTTGAATCTTTGACTTGGGCATAGTATGGCCTGGGGTTTGTGGTCTGCCGATTAATTCTTGTGCATGCAAGGGCAGGCAGGGAGAGCAGCAGGTGTGACTTCTCTCAGGGCCTAGAACAAAAAAGCCTTTGCTCAGAGGAGCCTGGTGCTGAGGTCGCCATATGCTGTGACAAGTCTGTTGTGAGTTAGAAAAAGGTGGCTGTGTGTGCACAAGGTGCACTCTGTACTTCTGAAACAAGTGCAAGAGTGTTGTCATATACTGGGTTCAGGAGAGGTGGCTCCTACATGCTGGTGATACTTGCTCTTTGTGTCCAGGAACAGGACAAAACTCTAGAATCACATCCCAGTGTAGTGTGTTTGTGGCTTATGTAGTTTATTTTTTTCTCTTGCATGAGCTGAATGCTTGTGAAAGAGATACAGGATCTCGACCTGAAAGTGCATGTGTGCAACATATGGAGCTTTCCACTGTATTATAAAAAGAGATCTGTTTATCCCTGAGCCTGGCATGGGCTATGTGCTTTCTGCATTGTCTCTAGAGCCAAAAGGTTGAAGTTGTTTACTATCTCTGTTGAACATCACTCCCTTGCCTGGGACAAGCTACAGAAGCGGTCCGCTTGGGTTCTTTGTTCAACAGAAAGGTCTCCTCATCAACATTATACTGTGACAGCATGCATAAGCTGAGATATGGTGGGGTAAGCTAATATGTATTATCCACCTAAATGTTAGAGGCATGATATGTAAAGAAAATCTTTGGTAATTTAACAAAACAAATATTGGACCCAAATCTTGAGAGAGCAGTGGCAATTGTAAAGATTGCCTAACTGCCTCCAGAGGATGGTGGGGAATCCTTGGCTGTCATTAGAACAGCCCAGGAACCTGATTATTGGCTGTTAATGTGTGGAGTGTGGCAAGGGACACAATGGCACATGAATCCTCTTTAGCCAGTTAATGGCTGTCCTCATTTACTGCAGCCATAAGATTATGTTGTTAACCACACTTGGCCTGGGGATTGGAAACTGGGCTCAGTGCAGTGTGCTGTGGAATCTTGGGATTGTTCCTGAGTCAAGAGCAGAGAGTGTGTGAGTGCTGACAATAAGTAATTTACTGATCCACAATTGACAAAACTGATGGAATTTCTGTCTAATGTGAAAGTGAAAACTAACTTCCTATCATGTCATGCCTCCTCTGAGGTGAATCCTTTTTCATTTGTCTTTTTCCTTTTAGTCCCAGTACCTTTTAATTTAAATTTAAACATGTCCTCTACTCTTCCATATTTTGTTCCATAAGCCATATGATGTTCAAAGTACAATGGCGCTTCTGTGGAGGTACCTTTCTGTGCTGCCCTTGGCCTTCCAGTGATACCCCTGTAGCCTCTTTAGGAACTTTTGGACTCCTTAATTTCAGGAACTTGATAAACAGCTCTGTAAGAGGCTCTTTGGTGGGACAGTGTGGACAGATACACTGAAATTCTTAGGTACTTGAAACTTAATGGTCTGGCTTCGTGCTGCTGCTACCTATACCTAACTCTATTCTTATTGCAGTTGTGCAGTGCATGTATGTTCTCTGTGCATCAACATTGTTTCTGTTTTCTCCATAAATTTTCTCTGCTAGGCTGGTGGTTTGTAACCAGGGTGCTGTTTTTAACACAATATCCTGAAGTTTTTGAAGGAAAGGCAGGGATCTTTAGAAGCTGGAGCCATGGTGACAATTATTAGAGGTACAGGTCTTCAGCATCTTCTTTGTTTGGCTTTGAAAGCTAACCGGTGGGAATATACAAATTTCTTTTTTTTAGAATATGAAGATGAAAGGTCGAAGTTGCTACCTTGAAGTGCTCTGCCTTTAAAATGCCAGAATATCTCTTCCCAAGTCTGTGATGGATTCTTACTCTATTCACTACTTAAACCATATGAGTTTTAAAATTTAATATTTCCATGACAACACCACTGTGGCAACTAGCTGAAATCCCAGCTGTCTTGTGGTCAGTGCCATACAAATGTGTAGAGGCACCCTTGGCTTTGATGATCTTCGTGTTCACGGAGAAGGTCTGCAGGACCTGGGCAGAGGAGAGGGATTTGGAAAACTGATATGGCCAAATTAATACAGATAGTTGATGGCAGATTTGACTCCCTGCCGGAGGATGGTGAATCAGACAGAAGGTTTCTTCTCCCATTAGTAACAGCCTGGAGAATGTGTGAATCCTGTAGTAGCCAAACTGTGTGGTGCAGTAGCTACATCTGTTCTCCCACCATGGCTCTTGGCCTCACTGACATGAGTTTGAGACTGACATGAGCCCTGAAGTACGAGATGAGACATCTCTCCCAACATACATGTTATAATTAGCACATCTTAAATATCACATGACCGCCTAATTCTCTGCTTGAGTCTTGAAAATTCGTGAGCTGAGTGACCTTGTTTCAATAGTGTTGGTGGAGGTGTGGAAATCCTGTTGTAGTTTTGGTTTTGACATTTCCTATCTCCTAAATCAAACCCTGTATTTTAAATGTGAATGTTTGAATTTTCCTTTTATTAGAGCTGTCACAGGTGATCTCTGAGAAAATAGGATTTCTATAAGCAGCTTTCTGAAGAGTATGAGAAAAAGATAGTATTTCTGGGGTTTTTTTTGCTTCACAGATAAATGATGATTCTAGTCTTCATTTTAGGGAGATAATGTAGATTTTTAGACTGTGCTGCTTGCCCATGTGTAATCTGGATCTAGCTAAAGATATCTTTCATGAATCATCCAACTAATGCAGAGAATTACCTGTCCCTGCTTTTATGGTGGATTAAAATTCCTTTGAAGCTTTTCTTTCCTGCGTCAAGTCATGACTTGCCAGAGGCTGTGCAAGGTTTGGCATGCTGTAGGTAAAGAAAAAAAAGACTGTCAGATAAACTTTTCAAGCCCAGCAGACTCAGTGAGTCTGTACTCATCCATTACAGGATTACCATTGCAATGAAGTTATGGTTAGAGAAAATGCCTTTTGGGATTTCTCTGTGCACAGAATAAATTTGGCTTGCAGAACAGAGCACAAAAAGGGTTTTAAAAGTAACTTTCTTCTATATATTTGTCTTTCTCTAGAGGTGTTTATAATTTTACCACCTGTATATTGAATGATCACATTTTAGTAGTGATCACATTTTAGCCTTTCCCTCTTCTCCTTGTGCTAACAGGAATATTTTTAAGTTGCTCAAGCAAAGGATGTGGGAGTAGTATGCTGTAATTTCTGTGGAATTTCTCTTTAGAAGATGCATTCACTTCATGTCTAACAGTTTGGATGGCAGTGAGGGTGAGGGAGAAGAAAAGTATAAGAAAAGGTACAGGCTGCACAAGATTACCTGATTTTTTTATTTTTTTTTTTTTAGTTAATATGAACATTCAGTTATTGAGTGGAAGCTGTGGAGCTACCAATAGTGTTGCTGAAACTGGTGCTCTTGCATTTCCGTGGAATTGGAAAGAAGTGACACACCATCTTTTATTCTCTTCTGAAAGCCCCTTACTTTCTTTTTGCTCTGAAAACCAGTTTCACATTCAGCAGATTATTAAAAGTATTTTGCTGCTAGTAAAAGTCAATATAGCATTCAAAAATACAAGACTTAAATCTATTTGATTTAGTTTATATAGACCTTTTAAAATGTGTGTAACGCCCTTAATGAAGCAAGAAATATTTTGCTTGCATACGATCACAATATCATAAGCAAAGTACTGGGTGTGGAACCAAAATTGTATTGCTATAGGTGTCCAATACTACTGTGTGTTATTTTGATCCTGGTTTTTCCAGAGGCAGTAGAGTTAGTACTCTGTGACTTTACAACATGATGCCAGCTGTAAAGGACTATGACGTCATTAAACTTAGATATAACTGAATGAGACATTTCAAACTTTTGTTAAGCTAATATTTTCACATAAGGTTGTGAAGGTAAGTTTAAAATTTATTTGAAACTGTTAGACGTAAAGAAACCAACAGCAAAAAAATCCCCACAAGTCCCAAAGGAATGTGTAAAGCTGTACATAACGCCAGGAAGACTGGTGAATTTAAACGCTAAAAGCAGCAAGACCAGGAAAAGCAGCAACAAAATGACAACCGAAGACTTACATTTGGATAAGTCATCGCCACTCGGAGCTTTCATTTCTCTAAAGGCAGCCTTTGTAACAGGAGTGCTTTTTGTGTAGCAACATTTTAATCTCATTGATGTATTGCTATACTACATATAAATGCAGTACTATTGACATACAGAATCACAGAATATTCTGAGTTGGAAGGGACCCACAAGGATCATCAAGTCCAACTCTTAACACTGTCTCCCTGGCGGGAATCGAACCTGGGTCTCCCACACAACAGGTGAGGACACTTACCACTGTACTGAAGTGGAACACATGAGTTTTCTGCATGGCTTAGGTCCTTCTTACTTAAAAAATTGTTCAAAAGCACCTTCATAGTGCTGATTCTCTGTTCTTACTTAAGTACAGAGAAAAATTTTGCATGCAAGTGAATATGGAGATATATATACATATACAAATATTGTATATATATATAAAATATTCTCTATGTACTTGCTTGTAATGGTTGAACTCAGGATCCATATGTTGTGTCTTAAAGGTGGGAAGGGACTTCACTGTTGCCTGATTTGATCTGACATGGAAGAGTTTGTGAATGACAGAGCAAGTACTGAAGCAAGAGCTTGACTAGAGCAAATGGAAGCCTTTTTGCATTAATGCCGAAAAGCCAGTCAAGAAAAACTACTCAAAGACTTATATCTTT
>WEKX01028685.1:0-13803 GCA_013390025.1 Pitta sordida | reverse complement strand
TACTGATGAATGTGAGGTGCTCATGGAGGCTCGAGCTTCCAAGTGTCCCCAGAGGTTGGGAGCGAACTGTCACCCAACTCAACTTCCCCTGAAGTACCTTGATTATTTCTCAGCCTTTCCACCTCTTCCTTTAGCTCTGTGATCATGGAGAGTAGGTCTTTTACCAGCCCACACCGGATACAGATGTTTTGCAGGCTGTCCTCCTGTACAACAATCAATCTCAGGCATTCCCTGCAGCCAGGAATCTGGACAGCCACATCCACTGATGGAGGGGTAGTTTGGGTCTGAGCCTCCGTTTTGGCTTTGGCCATGGCTGTCATCCGTCTGGTTCTGGTCATGACTGGCAGGGGGAGGAAGGAGAGACAGCACCTGCTACCCTGCCCGCTTGCCCTGCCCGCGTGAACTGCCGCGCAAACTGCCTCAGTTGCTTATTTATGAGCCTCCCACAGTTTCCCAAGCCCCCCACGGTTAACATCCCTGTTTGCCTTGCCCCAGTCCGCTGCGTCCCTGATCGCTGTGCTCCCAAGAGAGTTAATGGTTTAAATACCCACAGGTGGGGAGCCCTGGCTGCTCAGTGTCCCCGGGCCAAAAGCCCCACAAGTTCAAACCGACGTCTGGTGCCCTCCTTCCCCAATCGCAGATTCACCTCATCGTGGTCTAATTTTTCTTCAGCTGGGGAGGTCATTTTCACAAGGCACTCGCAGCTGCCCCTTGCGTGAACTGATTGTTGTGGACTTGACCCTGGCTGGATGCCAGAGATTCACACACAACCTCTCCATGAGAAAAAACAACTGAAAAAAAGTTTATCACAGGTAAAACAAGACAAGCTACAAGTGGGGAATATAAAGAATTTATTTATTTCTAACAAGATCAGAACTTAATGTGAGAAGCATCATACTAAAGACAACCTTCTCCCCCCCCTCCCCTTCTCTTACAACAGATCTCATGTTCCCTTTTTAACTCGAGGAGAAAAAAGCAGGAACAGGGGTAGGGGGAAAGTCAGGCAAGCTGGTATTTCTGACCAGTTTTAGGGTAGGAAACCATCTCCCTCCCTTTCATAAAGTCCTCTCTCTCTCACATACAGAATCACAGAATACTATGAGTTGGAAGGGACCCACAAGGATCATCTAGTCCAACTCACCATCTAACACCCGTACAGACACGAGAGAAAAAAGCATTTCATGACCCTTTCTCAAATGAGTCCAGACCCAGGAGTGACAGCTCTTCCATTCCCTATTGCCCAAGAGTTACAGCACAGGATGCAGTCTTTTAAGCACTGGCTTCGCTGGTTCATTTATGAGCCCATCCCAAAGTACATAGATCAGATCCTACCATAGTGCAATTCTGTCACAAAGCATGGACTCTTCCACGGGCCTCAACGTCTGTTCAGGATCTCTTCCAAGCTCTGCTCCAAGTGTGTGTGGGCTCTAAGGTATCTGCAGCTTTTCCAGCATGATCCTCCCTCTCTAGCGTGGCCATAGGTGGATTCTGCATATCTGCTCTCTCTTTATTCAAGCTGCAGACAGACAGCCTGCTTCACCATGGGCCATTCCACAAGCAGCAGTGAGATGCCTGGAACCCTTCCTACCCCTCCTCTGGCCAGCCTGGCCGTGCCTTCATGGCTGCTCAACCTCTCACTGCTCCTTTCCAGCCATCTTCTTGCTGCTGCTGCTTCATTTTTTTTTCCTCCTTTCTTAAATATGTTATCACAGAGATGCCTCTATCTGCTTCTGACCTTGGCAGCGGCGGAGGCCCAGGCAGCAGCTGGCTGGTTTTACCTCAGCTAGTTTGCCCCCACTGCTGCCAGGAAATAAAAACACTCAAACCAGGACACTGATGCACATGAATATTCATATTAGGCAGTCATGAATATTCAAATTAGTCATGCGGACACCCAGTGCACTGCTCTGCCCGTGCTGCCCTTCCCACGCCATGGTGTTCGTAGCAGATAGCAAGCACGCAGCCCACGCAGCCCTCCCCACTCTGTGCAGAGAGTTATGCTATGCCTGGGTTGCCTGCCCTGTGCTGCAGCACTTGTAGTAGGGGAGCAAGCACTCCACCTGCACAGCTTGCCCCACTCCTGCACTATGCCCAGGTCACCCGCCCCATGCCATGGCACTTGTAACAGGGAGTGAACGCTCCGCCCATGCAGTCCACCCCACAAGGGCAGCTGCATAGCTGCAGCAGGGAATGCAGTGGAGAGAGCCTCTGTCCCGCCTGGCCTGTAAGTTTTTGCTCCTCTTAAGTTCTCGCTCTGCTCCATTTCTCTACCATGCAATTAGCAAGTTAAAACATTACAGTATACAAACTCTATATACTTTTCTTGGGTTTTCTTAACATACGTTAACTAAGATAAGTACTCTGTTTTACATGTGAATCTACGGGCTGTGCTGACTGCTTTGTTACTGAGTTGCATTGCCATAGTAACACTGCTGCAGAGGGCATGCTGGCCGACCAAGGTCCCGTCCGCCCCTCTCCCCAGTTAAAGCTCACAGGCTTTGGAATCCCACGACTCTAGTGGGAGTGGGGTCGGGACCAGGGTCAGTGCTGCCTCACAACCGTTGCTTTGCCAACATGGCCAGGCTGTTCTATAGCCAGTCCTGGCCCTCAGAGCGTTCCTGGGACACCGGTGCAAGCCCCAGTGTAGAGTACAGCCTTTGAAACTCCATTTTAAACATATGTGCTGCAGCAGTGCATGTAAAAGTGAGGTGGCAGCTCCAAAGGGAAAGATCGCAGCCCTGCCACTCTCCTCCCGCCTCCAGGACCAGTGCTTCTGACAGAGGCCATGCCGGCCCACACTTGGTTTCAGCGGCGCTGCACAGCTTGGCACAATCCCTCACACTCCCATGATGGCCTCGGGTTGCCTGCAGGAGGGAGGGTGCAGTTCCCACTTGCAGACAAGGCAGTGCCGCGTGCCCCACATGGTAGAAGCTGTATGGAGCGCACATAAAGAATACTTCCCAGGGTCCCAAGCATGGCTCCTGCAGCCCCACTTCTCCCTGTCCACCCCTCTGTAGCTCTGACTGCTGCCCTTGTCTGCTCTGTTTGGAGCTTATTTCTCCTCTTCGCTTTCCTCCCCTCGCCCACCTCCACATCCCAGAGGAGATATTTACACAAATATCTCCTGTATTAAAAAAAAAAAAATCCCAGGTTCCTGGAATTGAACTTTTTTTTTTTTTTCTGGAGGCATGGAAACTTGAGAGAGGGATAGCAGCGGAAGCTTTGCCAGGACCAGCAGCCCAACTATGCATGTGCCTGGGAGAGCTCAGAAGTACATACAGCCCCGTGGTGCCTCCTCTGTCTGCTACAGCTCCTGTAGTGGTGGCAGCTGAAGCCCAAAAATTGCTTTGGGGGCAGCGTGTGCTCAGAGACCACTTTGTCATGATTCCTGGCGACTCCCCAGGTGAGGACGGTGCAGAGGAGACTCCCCCAACAGTTCACATCGCACAAGGGAACACCCTGAAGCTGCTCAGGAGTTGGGGGTGGGGCTATTGGGGGTAAATTTGCATATGAATGAGCTGCCTATCAATGTGGAGGGAGGGCTTCGCAAGGGGGGGTTGGTAAGACCCACGGTACCATGATATTGGAGGGCTGACTGTATATAAAAAATATACTATAGACTGTCATGTAATGAGACTTAACTGTAGTATTCATCCAGTTAAATTAATGTATTGGTGTTGAGAAATTGCCTTTTAAGAAAAATGTATGGTCTAGAATACGATAAATAGAAGTCAAATTAAATTTTTATTTTACTGTAGCAAGTATTCAATTGCTAACTTCTCTTATAATTTTTCATGTTATATTTCTAGATTAAAAGCATTTTTTAGTACTAATCCATATTTATTTAGTGGTTTCGTTAGACAATAATGTTTTTATTATTTATAATTATGTGTACATATATATATTTATATAAAATTATGAAATGCTACTCAAAACTCTTTATATTACCAAAGGTTCAGCACTTGCACATCAAATCTTTCTTCAGGGATGAATAGGTGCTTTCTTTTTTGTTAGATGTTGTCTCGGTTTGAGAAAGTGGAGGGAATATTTATGACTCCTTGGACAAGAGATCGTTGGAGATATAACAGGATTTCTTTTTAAAAAAATAAAAATTAAAATGTATGTATATTGTACAAACCAAGCCCCCACCCCAACAGCCTGAACAACCTCAACATGCAATGGGACCTTGACCCACAAAAAAGGATAAAAACTGGAAGGAAAGAATTCAAGCAGCAGAGAGAGTCCAGGGTCCTCTGCCTGTTGCCAGGAACAGGATGAAGCCAAAGTCTTTCATTGTGGGAACAGAAATCAGACGGAATACTGGGAAAGGTGAAGAGTTCCATGGAAAAATGGCTGGATTCGGCACAGCTTCTCTCTGGAACCGGTCCAAGGGGAATAGAGGATGACTGCCTCCTCCTCGGAGTATTTAAACCAGCATGCCATGTCCTCCCCGGTGGCCAATCAAATGTAGCTCAGGCAGGTTAAGAGTCTTGTCCTCATTTCCATTTACTCCACAAGAGGCGGCAGCTTACATCATTGTGCAATGGCATCCCCCATGGCCATACTCCATGTGGCTGAAACCTGAGCAATCGTCCACCACCCCTGCCTGCCAGTGCTGCCTGCCCACCACTGGCAGCACAGGCTCCTGCAGGTCTGTGGGGAAGTTGCCTCCCTACTCGCGAGCACCAAGCCGGGGGTCCAGGAAAATGAACCCCTGGCTGTCCACAGCTCTCTCGCGGGCCAGACAGGCAGCAGTACCCCGCAGCGGGGAACAGTGGGGAAACAGCAGGAGCTGACCAGCCGCCAGCCATGCTGGCCCGCCTGGCATCCCCCAGCAAAAGAAACAGCTGCCCCAGTTCACCCCAGGAGGAAAAAAATGGAAAAAATTTAAAGCAGGTATATTTTGCAAACACTAACCCATGACAGATGTATCAATGATTTTGACACCAGTAAAATCTAAAGTGCACCAAGACTCAGTTACTGTGTCCTGTATTGCATGTCCAGATTTGCAGTTAAAGAAGACCAGGGTTCAGTTTGTCTTTTTAGAACCGGAGGACAGGAAGAACAGAGAAGGGCTGTCCTTAGGTCTGCCACTGGTATTTGAAGACTGTGAAATCTCCTACTACAACTTTAAAGCACATGAGCCCAAAGGGTATATACTATATATTACTCATCCTCTGAAATACTGCCGAAAAAAATTGCTCTCCAAAAGAATCTCACATATGAGAATTTGAAATTTATATTTGCACACCACAGCATAGTAGAATGCCAGGCAGAAGCTATATGTTCCAGCTAATTCTGAAGCTGGAGGCACCCTTGTGCTGTTCCTGTACCTGTCAGGGGCTGCACTAATGTGCTTATGTTGCTTCTGAGGTCAAATGTAGCACAAATGTGCATTTGCACTATGATACTGCATTATGCAGTCTCATTGTGTCATTTGGAGCTAGCTGAGGTGTTTCTAAAGGACTGTGGTATTACTTCTTGTAATCTTGTCCTTAAAGCCCTAAAAGCTTGGACTGTAATCAATTCATCTGAGATACCTGACACCTCTATTGGCTACAATGACAATGTTATGCTATAATGTTTTAGTGTTGCTGAATACAATTTCTTCCTGAAAAGTAGAAATGTCAATTCTGTGGATGGACATTGCTTTCATTCCCTAATGTGCTACATTAAGCAAACTCTTCAAAATCAAGTTCTGCAAGTGCAAACGTGGTTTCCAGAATGTGCAACAAAAATTTGAAAGCCAAAAGTAGTAGTTTCCCTATGAAAACGATCAAGATTTTTAATTCTGCTTGAGTAATTTCTCAAGAATATGTAGATAGTCTCCTCTTTTTCATGTGCCAATAGTTGTCTATTCCATTAGCATGTTTTTTATAAAATTTAATAACCTTATTAGACTCCACTATCTATCAGTTCTGGCCAGTTACAATGTCAGCATTGCAGAAGTGTCCTAATTTGAATTTTCTTGTTACTGTTTTCTGATCCTGTCCTTGTTACAATCTCTGTATATGACAAAGTCATATACATTCCCCTGTACTCAGCGCTGGTCAGAACACATCTTGAGTGGTCCAGTTCTGGGCTCCCCAGTTTAAGAAGGATGTTGAGCTGCTTGAGAGGGTCTAGAGAAGGGTGACAAGGATGGTGAAGGGACTGGAGGACAAGCCCTATGGGAAGTGACTACAGGAACTGGGGTAGCCTGGAGAAGAGGAGGCTCAGAGGTGACCTCATTGCTGTTTACAATTACCTGCAGGGAGGTTGCTGCCAGGTGGGTGTGGACCTCTTCTTTCAGGCTGATGACATCAGAACGAGAGGGCATGGCCTCAAGCTACGCCAGGGGAGGTTTAGACTGAATGTTAAGAAGAGGTTTTTCACAGAGAGAGTGATTGCTCATTGGAATGGACTGCCCAGGGAGGTGGTGGAGTCGCCGTCCCTGGAGGTGTTTAAGAGAAGACTGGATGAGGAGCTTAGTGACATGGTCTAGCTGGGGGGTGTAGGGCTGGATGGTCCTGTGGGTCTCTCTAGGCTCGGAGTGGCCTGTGTGCCTCTGAAGGATCTAGGTTTATGTTTACCACTCTGGGATGTGCATTCAGTCTCTGTACGGGCGTTTGATGGTGAGTTGGACTAGATGATCCTTGTGGGTCCCTTCCAACTCATAGTATTCTGTGTGATTCTGTGTGAAGTCAGTCAGTATTTTCTTGAATTGCAACAATAAATATTCAAAGTTCACTTCCAATACTCTTTCTCTCAGGCATCATTTCTTATAACAGCTACTTAAATAAATTTAATACACCGTTTCTAGAGTTATCTGTGGGTTTTTTGATTTATTTTCACCCTGACAGAATATTGTTCTAGTTTCACTACTATTGGAAACATAGTTCACAGGTTCACAGGTTATTCCAAGTTGGAAGGGACCCACGAGGATCATCTAGTCTAACTCCCAAGTGAATGCTCACCCAGGGATCAAACCCACAAGTGTGGAGCCATGGACACCACAATCCATCCATCTGAGCCTCCCATGACTAGAACATGTCACTGAGTTCCTCATCCAGTCTTTTCTTAAACACCTCCAGAGATGGTGACTCCACCACCTCCCTGGGCAGACCATTCCAATGAGAGATCACTCTCTCTGTGAAAAAGCTATTCCTAACATCCAGTCTAAACCTCCACTGGCTTAGTCTGAGATCATGTCCTCTTGTTCTGGTGTTGCTCACCTCAGAGAAGAGATCTACACCCACCCAACTGCAACCTCCCTTCAGGTAGTTGTAAACAGCAATCACGTCACCTCTGAACCTCCTCTTCTCCAGGCTGAACAACCCCAGCTCCTGCAGTCGCTCCTCATAAGGCTGGCTCTCCAGCCCTTTCACCATTCTTGTTGCCCTTCTGTGGACCCTCTCGTGGGTCTTTCAACATCTTTCTTAAACATCTTCAACATCGATCTTAAACTGGGGAGCCCAGAACTGGACACAGCACTCAAGATGTGGTCTGACCAGCGCTGAATACAGGGGAAGGATAACTTCCCTAGTCCGACTGGCCACACTGTTCCTAATACAGGCCAGGATGCCATTGGCCTTCTTAGCTACCTGGGCACACTATTGGCTCATATGAAGTTTTCTGTCAATCATTACTCCTAAATCTCTCTCCATTTCACTATTTACCAGCCTCTCATCCCCCAGCTGATAGCAATGCATGGGGTTGTTACGTCTGAAGTGAAAAACTCGTCATTTGGACTTGTTAAATCTCATATTATTAGAATCTGCCCATTTCTCTAACCTATCAAGGTCCCTCTGAAGTGCCCTCCTACCCTCTGGAAGTTCAACATTTGCCCCCAGCTTGGTATCATCTGCAAACCTGCTAGTGGTGGACTCCATTCCCTTGTCCATATCATCAATAAAGATACTAAACAGTGCCTTCATAGCTTCGTGCCTCAGAGGCTGGAATTTCCACACATATTCTAAAAATGTGGTACTGATGATCATGTAATAGATGTTTGCATGCATAATTTAAGACAATAAATATCTTAGAAACTACTGAAACCCTTATAAAATTTCCCAGTTTTTTCTTAGAATGCCATATGCACTAATACGTCGAATATCACAGGAGATTTGTTCCAAAACCCTCTCGCAAAATGTGAAAATTGTGAAATATGGTTCATACTTATATAAACGCATCCTGCCCACCACCCTGCCCCCTCAGCTCCAGCCTGACATCTGCCTGTCCCAGGGTGGGGGCACTCAGGGCAGCTCACCTGCCTCCACTGGTTGTGGCAGAAGTGCCAGGCCATATTCCCTGCCCTGACCGCTGATGTCAAGCTGGGATGGGCAGGAGCATCACTAGGGACATATCCTAGGAGGAAACCCACAAAGGACTGAGGACATGCAATTTGAAGCACAAAATAGTGAGGTATTACTATAGTACCATTTTTAATTTAAGATTTTTCAGGAAGATATCTCTCTTTCAATATATCTAAATATCAACAACTACTACCAGTCAACACTAGGTGAAACTTTTGCACAGATCTTGCAGAGGGACGTGAAAGTAGAGGATGTATAGCAGAACTGTCTCTGGAGCAGCAACAGAGCTGGTCAGTATTATCTCTGATTACAAAAAAGGCTCCAGATACATACTTCTAAGCACCTGAAACCCTAGTTGATGTTCTGCCACGTACTTAAAATATTTGAATAATTGTAGATTCAAAATAAGATACAAGAGTTTAAATATTTTACACTTTCATACATTGAAAGTATTGCCATCAAAGATATTTTATGGGCATTTTTAACTAATTAATTATTTAATTTTTTTTACAGATTTCATTTAAATCTGCAGGGCAATGTTTAGCAGGGTCTTCTGAAACGTATGTGTTAGTCACTTCATGGAAAAATACACACAGACTATTTCTGCAGAAAAAATTATACATCTGAAAAGTCATAGAGGTGAGGAT
This sequence comes from Pitta sordida, assembly GCA_013390025.1. Classification (NCBI taxonomy): domain Eukaryota; kingdom Metazoa; phylum Chordata; class Aves; order Passeriformes; family Pittidae; genus Pitta; species Pitta sordida. The sequence continues at coordinate 4,862 of WEKX01028685.1, read as the reverse complement.
CCTTTGAAAATTAGAGATAAAAATAATGTATCAAATTGCAATCATTTAGGTCTTTGCAATTGCACTTTGACAACTAAAATAAAATGAAAATAAAGTCTTTCTTGTGAATATTAGACAGAAGGTGCTGAGATGCATTAGGGATTTAATAATTTTAATTAAGATATTCAAGAAATTAAAAAGAAATCATCAAAACAACAGCAACAACATTTTTGCCATAATAAATTCAGTACTTGACCTTGATGTCTTAATACTGCACTAAATTAAACTTATGTTTCACTTAGCACTTCTGAAATGAACACCATTTATACCTGCAACAACTGTCTGTAATTAAATTATTCCACGATCTCTCTATTATCTGCCTTACAGAAAGGTTCAGGAGAGTAATTAACTCTTCACAATAGCAAAAACAGTTATTAGTCAACACTAAAATACATACATGGAAACAATTATAAATTCATGAGTTTGCAAATTAATGGATTTGTAATGTAAAGTCCAGTAAAGTTTAGCTGCTCTTTGAGAACTTACTGTAAAACAACTGCAGTATTTTTATGTTCCTGATAGCAAAGGTGGACTTAAATGGCAAAGCTGATCCTTACAGCAAATTAGAACCTAATAGATAAAGGTCTTGTAAATAGAGAAACACTGCTGACTTAAAAATTCCAACACAGAGTTGGACATAGGTTTGAATTTGCTATTTGGTTTGACAGCATTATCTCAGCTGTTTTATTTGCTAATGCAGATGATAATTTTGAATGATTTTTATACCTCTCAGTAGTTATGTGGGATTTATAAGTTTTCAACAAGCTTACATATATAACAGTATGTAAGATGAATGTATCAGAGCTCAAATTCTAACTTGACAAGTCTAATTTGTATTATAAAATTTAATATTTCAGGGTTTTTACATAAGATCACATAATTTTTAATATGCAGGGCTTTTTTCTGAGTTCTTTGCTTGGTTTTCCTTGGAGATTTCATAGAATGAGGGCAAAAGGTAACTATTGGCTTATTACAGATGTTAGGTGCCTTTCCCATGCTTTATTCCTATCTTGAGTCCATTGCCCCTAACATGAACCTGAGCCATTGTTTCATTAATGGCATTATTGGGAAAAGGCCAAGGTTGGCATCATGAGCTGAACTGACACAGGGACTCCCCTGCAAATTCCCTGAAATTGTCCACTTGTCTTATGGATGCCAGGCTGCCTGTGCTCGAAGCCAGTGTTGGCGTGGTACAGTCACTTAATCTTTCAACAAGCCACTGGGAGAAAAGCTTGTGTGGCAGAGGGACCCCACAGAGGCCTTCCTGTAGGCCTCTGCCCTGTCACAAGACTGCACTTATGCTCAGACCCACCTACTGACTCAACCTCATGTGTCCACATCAGGCTGGACAGGCTACAGTGAATGGAGGACTCTTGGCTGACCATGGTGACAATTAGTGCTCCTGCTCAGCTCTTTTAGCTTCCATACTGCTGGTACATGCCCTTCCCAGCAAAAACCTACTGTTCTGTCCATCTCATTTTGACCTTCAGCACCAGTGTGGGGAGTGGGTACAGTGATATTCAGAGGAGCTACCACTGCTGCTGAGTTTCCTCCAGCAGGGTAGGACAGGCTGAATGAGAACTCCCCTCCTGGATGGGGAATCTCTTCATCTCGCACAGATGAAGAACAAGAATAAGGGCTTAAACGCTATTCCTGAACAAAGAAATGAGGAACCCCAATGGTATCTTGTTTACTGTCGAAAACTGCAGACCACCTTCTCTCTCAGTAATGATTTACCAAAACTACTACTTCTCTTTTTAACCTTTATTGAATATTTGTGCTTATTTTCTTGGTGTCATGGTTTGACCCTGGCTGGATGCCAGAGACCCACCCCAACTTCTCCTGAAGGAGAGAAACTGGAGAATAAACCTGGTTACAGGCAAAACCAAGGCAAAACTNCGCTCTCTCTGGTCCATAGATTTTGACTATGGTCGGTCCAATTCACAAGCAGCAGCGGGATGCCTGGAAGAACATCTCTACCCCTTCTCTCGTGGGCCTGGGGGCCTTCAAATCTCTCAGCCTCCCGACGCAGGTTCTGAGCTGGCACGCTACATCTTATTACTGAACATTTTTTTTCTTCTCTCCCAAGTATGTTATTCACAGAGACGCCTTTATCTCTACTCTATAACCTTGAAGGCCCTGGCAGCACAGAGAGAGCCCAGGCAAGAACTGAGCTGTTAACCCCCTCGCTGCCAGAGCAGCAGAAAACCCCCTAAACCATAACACTTGGCTGAAAATGAAAGAATATGTCATTATTGTAGATATGCTGATGTCATCCTCTAGCCCTCAAAAATAATTTTGATTCAAAAGATAAAAGCAGCTCTGCTTGTTCTCCTTCTGCCCTCAGTCTTCTTAATTTATGCATTGAAATTTTCTATCTAATATTTTTTTAATTTCATGTCTTCTTGCCTATTTTTAATTAAAAGGTCACATTCTCAGGTAAGGATACAGAAGTGAGAACATATGAAATGAAAATAATAGATTTTGTGAAAGCTAGTGGGTCTGAGTAATGGTGTCATGGACTTGGATCTCAACCAAGGTTACTGGTAGAGCAGTTTGGAAAAATCCTTTGCGCTCAGTTATGCAATTATTCCTTGCCTCCTCTATGTCATACTGTTAACACTATGAACAAAAACCTGAGAAACCTTCAAAATTTTCTTTAAAGTGCTTGGCTCTCCTGTGCCCTGTATTCAGCTTGCACAGCAGTTGGTAGTGCAGATGATTCCTTATTTCTCTGCAATTCATTCTGAAGCCAAATCAATGAGTAGATAACATTCATGCAGATCAGCTGATGGTGTTAGTACAAGGAACTTATTTTTGCTTTCAACCTCATATCACACATGAGCTAGCAGCAGCTCTGCCTGTCAGTACAAGTGTCTTGGAAAAGGGGGTAAAATTGGTGGTTCGTACAAAGTTGCCTTGAAAACGTCCTTGTATAAGCAAGAGAAGATACACACAGAAATTTGATGTTAAATAGGGTCCATTAGATTTCTTAAAGCATGTAATGTATCGATTTTACCTCCCTGGAGCAGTACAAAAAGAAAACATAAGATGGTTTTAAAACTTAGACAAATATTGTAGATATAATTAATCTCTTAGTGAACACCAGTATTATCCATTATGAACATGTTATCTTGAAAAAAGCATTCAGCCTCTTTTTGGTTTTCTTGGGGTTTTTTACAATAAAGGCATATATACAACACATATCACAGGTTCACAGGTTATTCCGAGTTGGAAGGGACCCTCAGGAACATCCAGTCCAACTCCCAAGTGAATGCTCACCCAGGGATCAGGCCCACAGGTGTGGATCCACAGGCACCACGGTCCATCCATCTGAGCCTCCCATCACCTAGAACATGTCACTGAGTTCCTCATCCAGTCTTTTCTCAAACACCTACAGGGATGGTGACTCCACCCTGGGCAGACCATTCAACTGAGAGATCACTCTCTCTGTGAAAAAACTCTTCCTAACATCCAGTCTAAACCTCCCCTGGCTTAGTCTGAGATCATGTCCTCTTCTTCTGGTGTCGTCAGCCTGAGAGAACAGATTCACACCCACCCAACTGCAACCTCCCTTCATGTAGTTGTAAACAGCAATCAGGTCACCTCTGAGTCTCCTCTTCTCCAGGCNACCCTCTGGCAGTTAAACATTTGCCCCCAGCTTGGTATCATCTGCAAACTTGCTAATGGTGGACTCAATTCCCCTGTCCATATCACCAATAAAGATATTAAACATTGCTGGGCCTAACACTGACCCCTGTGGGACTCCACTAGTGACTAGCTGCCAGCTGGATGTGGCACTATTCACAAACATTCTCTGAGCTCATGCATCTAACCAATTCCTAATCCAACATAAAATGCATTTATCCATTCCATGTTCTAAGAGTTTCTCCTGAAGCTTACCATGGGAAACCATATCAAAGGCTTTGCTAAGGTCCAAGTAAAAACAGAGATATGCTTTTCCCAAATACATTAATAATCTGTTCTACAGAATTACAGAATCACAGAATATTCTGAGTTGGAAGAGACCCACAAGTATCATCAAGTCCACTCCTAAGTTAATGTCCGTACAGGGATTGAACCCACAACCTGTTTGAAGGATGCACCTTCAGTTCCTTTAGGGCCAGAAATCATTTTAGGAAGCTGTCCGGCTAATTGTGTTTTTATGAGTGAATAGCTAAACACTTGATCACGAAGAACTAGGAAAATTATTAGGGACAACTGAATGTCTCCCACAACATCTAGAAACTTCAGTCATATTTTATTTTTTAGCAGTAACATTAATCCAACGTCCTGGGCCACTTTGAGAGATCTAGGTTCGAGTATTCAAGGTGCAGTGAAGATTGTGAGGTCCACACCAAGTCCACACTGAGTAGAGATGGGACTGTGAACAGAGGAGCTTCCCATTATAATTCACTGGTGCAACTATTTTCTGCAATGCCAGTTACCTGTGGGGTGTATTTGTGTTGTATAATCCAAAATAGCTGAATTTCAGGGTTATTTATGAAATACTGCTTTTGTTTCTCTTTTCGGTATCTTAAATTTTATTTGTTTTTCTGTAGAAATTACCTACAAGCTATATGATACTAATGTGTAAGTACTATTTAGAAAGGATGGAAATATTTATTTCATTTAACTAACACTTGAACTGCTTTTTTCCTGAATACAAGTGCAACCAAAGATAAGGCTCCTAATGGGTGTAAATCTGACTTAAATATGAACCAAAAATCTTCTGACACTGTGACTTTTAAAAATATGATCTATATGACCAATATTATTACTTTTGTCTCTTTAATTTACTTTTATTACTATTTATTATTATT